>OX328013.1:22183666-22449666 GCA_946811545.1 Netelia fuscicornis
TGAAGATGAGGAAAAAATTATGAATGTACAATGTCACAACTGTGCAGCAGCAAATGGTAAGTCGATACAAAAGATAGTAAATGCTGGACATTACAGCTCAATACTTAACAGTAAAGAGTTCACATTTTTCTCTTTCTTTTACAGGAGGTTGTAAACATTCAATAGCATTTATAATGTGGCTCCTGCGTAGAAGTGTAATGCCATCCGTTACAGAAACCGAATGCTATTGGAAAAAATCGGTTTTGAGCTCCATCGGAACAACAAAAAAGTTTATCGCAGCAAAAGATTTTCAGACAGACACCGATCAAAGTTCGTCATCTTCTTCTGCGTCAAATCAAAATCTTGGTGAATTGTTTTTAGCCGATCTTTTAAAAACAGCGGAAGAAAAAGGATTAGACAGTCAACTGACGAGACATCATTTTACTGTGAAAGAAAGAAGTGTGATGTCTTTGTCGATTCACCAGCTGCTCATCGAATTCAAAAGCCTTGGTCAACAGTCTGCGGAAGACTTTTTCACCTTCGCTAAGAAGTTTTTGACTCCGGAGTTGTGTTCAACAGCAGAGCGCTTGACACGCACACAGGCAGATTCATCGCTATGGCATGAATTACGCTATGGAAGAATCACAGCTTCTAAAATATTAGAAGCAGCGCACTGCAAAACAGTTGATGGCTCACTAGTGCGCCAAATAATTGGTGCAGCAAAAGTTTTTACTTCACCGGAAATGCAAAGGGGAAAAGATTTAGAAAAACGAGTACTCGCTGTTGCTGCGAAGAAATTAAATGTCAGTTGGCGAAGCAGTGGTTTTGTCCTGATACCATCTTCTCCAATCTTGGGTGCTTCACCAGATGCCATCGGAGAAGATTTTGTCATCGAAGTTAAATGCCCAGCGAAGGCCACAACAGTTGAAAATTTCATCCAGAATGGTATAATCCAAGGAAAATGTAAAGCGCAGATACAACTCCAAATGAAAGCAACTGGATGTAAAAAAGGTTACCTCTGTGTAGCAGATCCTAATTTTGAGGAATCGCAGGAGGTGACAATAATTTGTGAGCCTTACGATGAGACATATGTGTCTGAAATAATAACACAAGTCGAAAGTTTTTGGAAACATAATATATTTAAAAAACTATTTTGTCATAAGTAACATGACTAGGATAATAAATAATTATAAATCTCATGTAGTACAATGTTTTTTTGGTATGTTATTATTTCTAAGTTTTTATAACAGGTGATTGTAAATTTACAAGAGCAGCCGCAATAATGAGTATGCTGTCGACATGTGGAATCAAACTATGATGGATGCAAGAATGCGGAGTTAACATTCTAAATTCTCTGATCCTTCTAATAATTCGCTCAATATGAATTCGCAGGCTGGCAATTCGTTTCGTCTCTAAAACTTCCTCTTTGGTCGGTTTGACTTTAGCGGCTACACTTGGTGGTCGAACTAAAAGACAATTTTTACTATTCAGAAGTGACTGAATATGTTTAAACCCTCGGTCAGCCATTACGGAACAGTTTTCAGGCAGCTTGTTTATAAAGCCACTTTTCTCAACTATTAAAGTGTCAGAAATCCTGCCTCCATAACCGCTGGATATAAAATTAATAGTTCCATCCGGTGTTGCTGAAATCAAATATTTCAAGGTATTGCATTTTTTATACTCGGACCAGGTAAGAGCTTGTTTCACAAGTTCTGATGGCTTTTCGATTTGAATTTCAAAGCAATCAATGATTGCTTGAACTTCGCTGTAGTTGGCCCGGAATGGAATAGGTAAGAGTTTTTTAACACTTTTCGCCGGTGGAAAGGAAATCAACGATTTCAAAATATCTGCCATTCGCAGTGATTTAAAAAAAATTTTCCCAGCCTGCGCAGCGGACAAACCAAACTGAACTCCTAATCGCTTGAAAGTATCATCAAGACGAATTTTCATAAGAGTCAGTTTGATATTATCCGCAGGAATTCTAGTATGAAGATGAATCAAATCGATTATCCAATACCAATCACTGCGAATGCCAGTATAATCTTTACAATTATTGCTTATGAAATAGTAGTAGTAGTAGTAGTAGTAGTAGTAGTTTATTTGTTTATAGGCTTTCGCCTGTTACAAAGGAGATCGTCTTATAAATAACAATGGCGAAGCAAATATTAATACGAGTAAAGTACAAAGTTCAGTTTTTGATCAGTCGTCTGTGTTCTTTCCTATTCTATCTTATCTATCTTATATTCTATCTTACTTATCTTTATCTATTATGATTTTCTTTATAGCCCTATCATAGTGGCTCTGATCTTGCAAACCTCAAGAGCGTAATAGGCCAGATTTTTCGCGTTACACTCATTGAGACTGTCTAATGCTACGTGTGGATGTGTTATTGGGAGATATTTCTCTCTTAGCGGAGTGTAAATCGGACAAACGCATAAGATGTGTTCGAGGGTTTCCGGCTGAAAACTGTTACACAGGGAGCATATGACGTTGCCGTCGATTTTGTATAAGAATTTCTTAAATTTAATGTATAATGTGTTTCTGCCCGAAAGGCGTAGTTGGGCTACTAGTCTTATTAATGTGAGCGGTATTGGGAGCTTCAAGTATTCTTCCTCTTTTAACTCGTTCAGTTGTTTGATACCTTTATATAGAGGGCTGTACGTAGACAACATGGTTCTGACAACGTCTGATGCAAATTGTTTCGATTTAATGGATGTTAAGAGTGGTTCGATTTGTGACAATATACTAGCTGCGGAGATATTATTCAGAATGTTCGGTGTACCCATTTTACTCAAACATTCTTTCAAGTTGGAGTACCAATTATACTTGTTGTTGTTGTTATTTTCCGCATCTAATGCTACCAATTGATCAAACGCCAGCCTTGGATAGCGGGTGGGCTCCATTTCGAGAATCTTTTTCACATACATCATTGTTCTTTTTATTACTTGAATTGACGTAACGGACGAGCCTGTTTCTAGTCTCATCATGTAATTTGGAGTAGTTATAGGAACTGCTAGCAGATTTTTGTAAAAACGGAGTTGTATTTTGTCCATTTCATCCAGATGACGTAGTCCCCAAATGTTCGCCGCATAAAGAAGTGTCGATCGAACGACTGCTTCGTACAGCTTTAGTCTGGCTTGCCATCCATTGACCCGAGCTGTTATCATTGGTCTCCAAATGGTACCCAAGGCTATCTTGGCTTTTGAAACAAAGTAATTGCACGCTGTATTGTATAGTCCTGATCTCGTAAATGGCACTCCTAGGTAAACATATTTGTCTACTATATCCAGTGGGTTATTTTTGTATTTAATTGGTCTTACTTTTTTTGATCTGCCTGCTTTTTGGAATATTATTACTTTTGTTTTGTTTGTATTGACTTCCAGTTCATTTTCATTGCAATATTGTTCGAGTGTGTTTAGTTTGTTTTGTAATTCGATTACGTTGCTTGCCAAGAGAATTAGGTCATCTGCAAAAAGAAGGATTTCCATTTTTTCTATAACGTGCGTATGCCCGCAGTCTATGAAAAAATTACAGATGTCTGCTAGCAGAAGGGAGAATAAGATTGGGCTCGCTGGATCACCTTGTAATACTCCTTGTGTGGTTTCTATGTCCGGTGTTTTTTGATATCTGCTGACTCTTACTTTAAATGATGCCTTGTTGTACAGGTTACTCAGTACATTGATTATTTTGTTGCTCACCCCTGCCGAGTACATTTTTTGCCAAAGAATATTATGGTTAACTGAGTCGAACGCTCTCCGAAAGTCAACAAAGACCGCGAATAGCTTTCCTTTGGGTTGTGACAGTGTGAGACCGATTTTTGCATTTAATGTAAAGATATTGTCCTCGCATGCTCTTTTCCTTCTAAATCCTGCTTGAGCCTCCGGTAGTATTTTGTATGTTTCGCACCAGTCTTGCAGTCTTTTCGCGATAACCGTAGTAAAAATTTTGGTAAGCGTGTTTGCCAATGCTATTCCCCTATAATTAAGTGGATCATCTGTATCCCCTTTTTTGTGGAAAACAATAACTTCGGACTTGGACCAGCTTGATGGAATCTGTCCCGTGGAAAAAACGCGATTGAAAAGCTTTGCTATACTCTTTATCCATTTGTGTGGCAATGCACTTAGAAATTCGGTCGGAATTCCGTCGGGGCCTGGGGCTTTGTTTGGTTTTGAATTCCTAAGTATGCTTAGAATTTCATCTATCGTAATTTCGTTATCTAGCATCGCAATTGTGCGTTCCGTGAATGCTCTTTCAACTATTTCTCGGGGAGGTAGCAGATTTTTGTAAAAGTTTTGCCAGGTTTCACTTGAAATTGGACTTTGAGTATACGTTTTTCTTTTGAGTTTTTTGTACGTGGCCCAGAAAGTTTTGGAGTCTTTTGAGTTAGAGAGATCGTTTTGGATTTGTACGAGGTACTCTTTCTTTTTCATTTTAATGAGTTTAGAGTAGGTGTTTCTTGCTGCTACGTAGTCTTTTTCTGTGTCGTGTTCTCTCTTTTTAACCCACCTGCGGAATAATCTACTTTTTTCTTTTTTTGCTCCTACACAATCTTTATCAAACCACGGTTTTTTATTGTTTGTAAGATTCTTGGGTGTATGGGTCATTTCTAAATCCTGCGCTGTGCTCCAAATTATCTTCGTGATATTATCGCTCCTTGCGTCTACATCAACTACCGTCTCGTCTAGAGGCGTTTTATTGTTCGTTTCGTTCCAATATTCCTCATGTTTGCTTTGATCCCATCTAAGGAATGGCTCACATGTTTTATTTTCCGTTTCTGTTTCCTGTAGTACTTCAACTGGTGTTACTAGATCCACTTTGATGGGCAGGTGGTCTGACGTCCCTTCGTTAACTATTGAGAAGTCTTCGCATATATTTAATCCCTGAATATCAGTCCAAACGTAATCTATAGTAGTATTGCTTTTGCCAAAGAAAGTTAACCCACCCTCGTGGTCTGATTTTGAGCGTCCATTAAGGACAATTAATCCAAGTGATTCGAGTTCGTTCACCAAAAGTGACCCGTTTCTATTTATTTGTGTGTCGCGTGCTTTTCTTGTTTGTGAAAATCTTGTACCTTCGACCATTAATTCGTCAATTTGGTTAAAATCCCCGATACGTCCATTAAAATCTCCTCCCATTATCATTGGTAAATCGTACTCTTCGCGTAGTTCGCAAACAAAATCTGTCAATAGTTGTACCCTTTCGCTATAGAAGTTGTTTTTCAAGTAAACGTTAACCACTAGCAGAGCCTGTTCCCCTATACTGAATAAACCCGCAATCCAAATATCGCTCTTGTCGATTATAGTGAATGAGGTTACAGAGTTTTTGTTTACTAGTATGCAAGAACCTCCACTCGCCCGACCGACTGTGTAGTCGCGTGTAGCCGTACTCGTAATTATTTCAAATTTTTGTAATATGCTCGGTAATGTCAATTTTTCGTTTGTACTCCAAGTTTCATTGAGACAAATTATCGTGGCTTCTGGCCATGCTACCTCCGAAGGATTTGTGATTGTGTCAATGAAATTCTGAATTCCATGCACGTTCCAAAAGATTAAGCTTGCTCTAGGTTTGTATTGTTTTTTTCTGGATATTTGATCATTAGAATTAAAATTAAAATCACTGTTACTTATTGTCTCGACTGAATTATCTCGAAGATCATTTAGCCTTGAGTTGCTAGCTAGTATGTTTTCTTTTACTATGTCTTTTTCTGTTTCTTTGACCGAATTTTTTGCTAAACTTTTTATGTGCTTTACCTTAATGTTATTTTTGGAGCGATCACATCTCAGACTAGTTATTTTCTTTTCATTGCTTTTTCTTTTTGGTCGAACGCTGCGCTTAATACTACGATTTTTATTACAATATTTGCGGGCTGTTTGGTAGGCTGGGGAATTCTCTCTGGTTCTTTCTTCGACGAAAATTCTCGATCAGCCCCTCGCCTTCTTTCCATAAATATTCCGTGTCGTTTATCCAAAGACGTCCGAAGCCGATCTTGATGGCGTGTCCCTTCGTCTCTTCTTCCCTGGCTATTCTCCTGATTTCCCTCTGCATCTGTCGTTCCGCATACGTTGTGTCGTGTTTGATAGTGATGTTTTGTATTGGGACCTCGTTTTTCCTTCGCATCAGCTGTTTTTTTGCTTCTGCATTTTTCATTTTGACCGACAGAAGTATTGTTTTGCCCGCTTTCCTTATCGGAACAACTTCGATCGCTGTGTCTTGAATGTCCAGTTCCGAGTTGAGAAAGTCCTTGACCGTCTTGTCGGGCGAGTCCTCTTTGACCTCGAGTCCTCTGATAATAACGTTGTTTTTTTTGTTTTCTTTTTCTCGGATTTCTTCTTTCCTTTCCAGTTGATATACACGGTCCTTCAAGCTCGCGTTTTCTTCTTCGAGCTGCGTTAACAACACTTTGCATTTTTCACTACTTACAAAAACTCTATCCAGTGACTCTTTAAGTGAACTGTAGTCTTGTTTAATTTCGTGCACATCGGTTGCAAGTGTGTGTAGCAGTCGAAGTACTTCGTCTATGCCCGACGGGGACTGCGTCAAACTATGAGTCGCGTCGTCGTGGGTATTCGCGTTGATATCTTGTTGGTATTGGTCCATTTTGAGTTTTGAGGTTAGTGCGGCGATCTTTTTGCCTGGTTGTTCTACTTTGCCGGTTGCTGCTACTGCACCTCTTTTGGTTAGGTGGTCGGTAATTTTAGCGTCGCTGGCGCTAGCAGCGCCCTGGCGCGTGTTCACTCCCTTGACCATGTCTAACCTCACTTTCCTTTTGACGAAGATTATTTGGCAATATCTTACGAATAGGGTTTCGCTTTCCTGAGATAACACTCACCCGTACTCACTGTATTCAACTTTATCCGAAATCGACCAACTTATCTTTATTTGGCTGCGCTATTACTTATTAAGTCGTAGATGTTTCGATCACTTCCCTGCCACGATCCGCACCGTGTCGGCGCTCCCATCGATCTCCTTGCTTATGAAATAGTTCGTCATCATAACAATTTTGCTTGCACTCTCGCGTTGATTGGATGCTTCATTTTCCTCTTCTTCTGATGTACGTGGCTTCCAATTCGATGAACTGGTGGAAGCAAACGAGCTCGTGGCAGTAGAGATTGGATTCGAGGAAGTTTCGCTGCTCAAATCTGTTTTTTTCAACAGCTCAAATGATTTTTTTGGCGAAAGCATAACTGCAGTGGTTGAAGTGGATGGTTGGTTCCACTCAAAATCCTCAGTTTGCGAGTGAGCATTTTGCATCGACATTTTGCAAGTAATCGCTTTACTTCGGTATTTGAGTTTTATATTTGTCTGAATACCTTTTGAGCAGTGCATTTCTCGAGCAATTTCAACACACTCCTTGGAGTGTGACATGTCACAGTCCGAATCCAAACCCACTGTTGTTTTTATCGTAGGTACGATATTTTCACTCGTCGATGTGGAGCAAGATATTTCAGGCATATTCGAAGTGAAAGATTTTATCGTAGGAACAATATTTTCCCTTATCGACGTTGACGAAATCGTTTCTGGAATATTCGGAGTTGCATTTTCTTTTGCTTCAGCCAGTATTTCTTGCAGTTCAGCTTGATGGCGTCTCTTTTTGGCGGCCGGCCGAGGTTCTGTCTTTACTCGTTTCCGATTTGGTTGGCAGTCGAAATAATGTGGAATGACATCAGGCTTTAATTTGACAGGAGCTCCCATCAAACAAAATCGCACATAATTCTCCATGTCGTCTTTAAGATCGAAATGATCTTGACAACAACAAAAATTCGTTTTGGATGGCGTGTCTGGACGTCGAGCCACAGTAAACCAAGTTTTTTTCTTTTTCGCGTCGTTTGGCACACAAAAAAATATTTTATCTGGCGCACTCTTCGTCGTATTTTTGCACAACGGCACAAAACAATAACGGTAACTTTTTTTCGGCGTAGACATTTTGCAAACGGTAAAAATACTCAGCTCGTACACGTTTGGTTATAGCGTTCAATTCAGACTGACGCTGTCTACACGCATCGTGACGTCACAGGCGGCTCGGGTGCGCTCGGGTTTTTCCGGAGCGTTCGAGCTGCCCGAGCCTGTTCCGATTTTCAAAGGGCCATAACTTTTTAAATAATGAATGAAAAAAAAAAAAAAAAAATTATCTCAGATTATCATATCTGTAGATTCGATAAAAAAAATAAAAAAAAATAGTGATACAACCGAATTTGGAAGGTGTCAAAGTTGAAAACAAAAACTTTCAATCGTTCGCGACTTTAAAAGCTCTTGCTGACAACGAGGATTATGCTGATGTTACAGATCAGGTGCAGCATAACATACTCAGCCACTTAGGCAACCTCAAAACTGAATTTGCTCGTTATTTCCCAGAATATGGAAACAGTGAGGAACAATCTTTGAAAAAGCTTATTCGAAATCCGTTTAATGTGAAGCCTACAGATCTTTCTGACAGTATTCAAGAGGAGATTATAGAACTTCAAAACGACAGTAGCTTTAATGACTCATTTGAATCTGGTGTAAAGCTAGAAGGGTCGTGGTATGAGAAAGCCGCCCTGGCCTTCCCCAACATTCGATAAGTAGCTTTGCGGTATCTCATGATGTTTTCAACCACTTTTTTGTGTGAACAGGGGTTCTCTACATTATTATTAATTAAAAACAAACAACGAAACCGGTTAAGTGCAAGTAGTGATTTGAGAGTAGCTCTTAGCAAGAGTCTAAGTCCTAGGATTCCTCAGCTTGTCAAAAACATTCATGCACAAAAGTCACATTGAAAATATGAGGTGGTAAATTTTCATTGTTATTTTCGACTAAATAATTTTTCAATTCTTTATTTCATTAAAAGACAATTTACAATTTACAGTTAAAACATTATTTACGTTTTGTGACATACAATATAGCATACCTTCTGAAAATTACCATTTATATGTTTGTATTATTGTTAATTATAATAGTTTCTTAATTAATAATAATAGTTTGTTTTTGAAAAAGTGTTGTATTTGATCACCTTTCAATTTGGTTACAACTCATAAGATGTATTAATAATGTAATGTGTGGTGGGTGGGTGGTCCGTGGTAATTCACTATCAGGCTGAGTGGTCCGTAGACATCTACGGGTTGGGAACCACTGGTCTAGTATGTAAGGGTTGTATGAGACAAGCAGCCTCAAACCTTCCGTATCATTATTAATAAAGAAAAAATAAATGATTTTTGGAAAGTAATAACCTTTAAACGCCATGGGTAACAAATTTCAGGACACTCTACAGTTTAGTCAGAAATTAACAGTGGTTTTAGTGAAACAACTTTTATTATTCTCAAAACAATGGATAAAAAATAATTACGTGCGTTGATCGAAAATTGTTTTTTATGGGAAAAAATAGCGTTGAGGCGAAACAAAGAGTGGCTCGATAAGAATTATGGAGGCCCTGCTCCAGGGAAATCAGTTGTTATTAACTGGTATGCTGAATATAAACGCGGTTGTACCGACACTGACGATGCTTAACGCACTGGTGGCCTAAAATCAGCCGTTGTTCCGGAAAACATAGAAAAAGTTCACGAAAGAGTTTTGGCTGATCGTAAAATGAAATTGCGTGAGATAGCTGATACCTTAAAGATATCAGGAGGTAGTGGGTTTGCGATATCAAACGAAAATTTAGGCATGTGTAAAAGTTGCTTTCGAAATGGGTGCCGTGTTTGCTCACACTGGACCAAAAAGAACAATGTGTCGCCGATTCAGACCACTGTTTGTAGCTGTTCACTCGAGATAAAAAGGACTTTTTGCATTGACATATAACAATGAATGAAACATGGATCCACTACTACGCACCTAAATCAAAAAAGTTATCAGCTGGACAACTGCAGGTGAAAGTCGTCCAAAACGGCCAAAAATTCAAAAGTCAGTTGGCAAGATTATGACATGCATATCATAATGAGTCGTATATGTAGTTCATTGACATACATCGACGGTATTTTGTTTATCGACAATCTTGAGAAAGGTAAAACTATCAATAGCGACTATTACATGGCATTATTGGATCGATTGAGTGTAGAAATCAAGAAAAAATGGCCTCGCTTGGAAACTAAAAAAAAGTTCTGTTCCTCACCAGGACAATGCACTGGTGTCACAGGCCGATGAGAACGATGATAAATTTAAATGAATTACACTTCGAAATGCTTCTCCACTCACTGTATTCTCCAATTCTGGCTCCCAGCGATTACAGACTTTTTGCACACCTCAAAAAGATGCCCAAGGAAAGAGATTTGGCTCGAATGAAGAAGCGATTGCCAAAACTGAGGCCTATTTTGAGAACAAAGACAAATCGTTCTACAAAAAAGGCACAAAAAAATTAGAGGAGTGTTGGTATAAATGTATCACTGTTAAAGAAGAGTATGTTGATGCATTGAGACGAATTTATAAAAAAAAAAAAATTGTTTTTCTTACTCCAGAAACTTATTGAGTGATGTGTTAAATAGTAAACAAGAATTTATGAACGAAGATCTTGATAAGCCTACAAAGTGTGCCAAGTTAAAGTAAATCATCCGATAATTCTGCAGTTTATTTTATAGTGAATATGATACATTTTTGCATATTCAAAGTTTTTCAATGAATATAAGCCACATACCGAATTCAATTCAAAGTAAAGTACACATATTGAATTCTATTCAAGGTTCACAATATTCCTCAGCTGGGGAAGCTATTAAACTAGATTACTTTGGCAGAAGTGTATTGCACTGGACCAATATATCTATGTCTTTTGTTGGGTTGTTTGGGGTTCACAGTTTATTTTAAATATGCCACGATAAAGATACCAATTTAAATGTGCAATGTGCTTTGAACAGTGTTGACAAGTAAAGCCCATTAAAGTAAACTTTTTTCGATTTTTCATTTATAAAAAGAGTTGCCGATAAATAGTTAGCACGAAGGAAAACCAATAAACGTAAATTATTAACCGATTGTACCGAGTTCATGTTGCAATTGTAACGTACTGTATTCATTCTCGTATGAAAAACGCATTTGACAATAGTCATATTATGTGTTGAAACAGGGTGATCTCCCTTGTTCCCATCCATCTAATCGAATCTTTTTTACGTGCAGTTATGGCCGAATAATATAACATTAATACAGGTATACGCAATAAAAGATAAAATATTCCTCAATATTATTTAGTTATTACGTACCATATAGCACACGCCAAAACTTTTTCAGCATTTTCTAAAGCATTTATGATCGTCGCAAAGAGTTTATTTACTTTTAATGTCATCTTTACACTTCACTGATTCCTTTCAATAATGAATTAGGATGGAATGACATTTCTGTCTACAACACAAATCTCTATTTATTATGGCCATGATGGCCATCACACAACAACCTAACATAACCTCCCCGCTTTCATTACTTTTGTTCAGCTTGAAGTCTGCTAGTAGAGATTTGCATCACTTCACAACGCTCTTTTCCGCTGAATGCTTTGCTCAGTGAGCAATCGACAGTCGCGATTTCTAACCATACCTACCACGATCACGTACCATAAGAAGATAACGTCATAGCACCCCCGTGAAGTCGTGCTCCATCCCTATATTCCTATATACAAGCTATGTAAATTTAGCCCCTCGATTTTGACGTTTGCATCTTTTTTTAATTTATAACGATTGTTTGTCGTTTGTTTGTGATTGTTTGATTAATTAAAACGTTTGTTTCGTCATATTTTTTATCAAACAAACAAAACAAAAATGAGCGTTAAGTTTGCCGCAAATTCTTGAGATTTTGTCCAATTTGATTTTTTCAAACGCCAATCGATTTGGAATCGTTTGTTGGAAAGAAATAATATAATTCGAACGTTTGTTTGATCGTTGTTTTTCCAAAAAAATCAATAACTAAAATATTGGTTCGTTGTATCTTTCACACTAGATTCTGGCTTTTTTCTTACCATACAACTGCGAAGATGCTCAACATGAGATGCACTCAACTACTGAAGGCCAGGATTTGTAAAGTTAACAAAATCTTGTAAACTTGATCGAGTAATCCCGTGTCGCAACACGAATGGTAGGTTATATTATACGCTCACTTCATTTCATCACCAACGCCACACTTCACAGTTAGCTCTTAGCGACGAGAGCGCTCATCGTGGCTCAATTCGAACTACAATAACATCTTTCCTCGCTTTTTCGGTCATGTTTGGGACGATTTCGCCATAAGCGTTCGCACTCCGTTACTCTAGTCTCCCTGGCACGGAGGCTCGGCATTATGATACGCTGTGTATTTTGGTCCCTAGTCAGCCAGTTCCGACCACGGCCAATAGTCTACAGTGTCTCACTAATCGACGGACTTAGCGCCGACAGCGTCACCTAAATGTATATCATTTTCGTGATATTTTACAGCTCAGAGTTGACCCTCCGCTTCTCTAGTCTCCATGGTTCTGTGTTTCGCTTGATTACCTGTCAACTCTCAAAAAAGGTAGTTCTAATTTCGTCGATTATCATTTGGATTGTTGCAGTTGATTATTGAGCTTATCGAGCATTGTGTAAGATCTATCTGTAAAGTAAATATTGTGTATGTGTTGAGCATTTTCATAATATATTATGATAGTTGTACCTGCTTAGCTGTCATCGGCGGAGGCATTTGCAGTACGTTTAACCTATCTTCACTTACTTCAAGGTAAATAATCAAACTCATTGTTAACTGTAATTGCGAGTGTGCACTAATTAAAATTGATTTAAAAATTATCCTATGTGATATATTGTAGCAACATGACTTTTTTCAACCGATTATACCTTTGACATTTCTCTACACTATTTGTATTAGTTTATATAATGTTAAATAACCCATGATATACATGTGATAAAATGTAACTATGGCTGCTGTATATTACTCAAATCATCTTTGGTAAATAAATGAAAGAAGTATATTTAACAGCATTATCATGCCACTATTGAAAACTATTTGCAACATTTGCTAATAGAAGTTTTTGGACAAATTCCCCTACTGTGCAAAAGCTTCATTACAGTAGTAAATGTAAATTGAACGAATATTTTGATACTACAAATGTTTTTTGCATACTGATTAACAAACAAAAAGTGTTGCTTAAAAAAATAAAATCTATATTTAAATATGTATTCGAGTAGAGCCTCGTATAGCTATTCAAATTGTGTTCTGGATCTAACAAATGACACGTGTAAATCAAATACTTACACACGAAAAAGAAAAGAGAAGATATTTCACATGACAGATTGTATACAAAAAAGGACTGTATAACTGTCTTAAATGTCCAAATGTCTATCGATTCATACATCTCAATGATTGTTAGCATTTTCAAAGCAACCCAAGTGTTCGAAGTATCAATCAACTTGACAGCTAACACCATTTTGTATTTTTACACGAGTAAGCTATTCGTCAGATACATTTAGTAAAAAAATCATTATTATCAGAGGTACATCGGTATATTTGTACTTATTACCTTAAGGGCACAGTGGGCCTTCCCATCTACCATAAAACTTGTTCGTTTGTTGATGTTTGAGTTGGATCATTTTAAACGTTATTGAAAATATTTTGCAATAAAATAGATTAATATTATAAGTACTTGTTCTTGCAGCAGAGGCATGCGCCAATACATAAAGTGTAAATACATTCTTGTGATGGTGCGATTCTACATGGATTAAACAACGGATCAACTTAAATGGTGAAACAAAGTTAGTCACATATTATTTGTGACAAGAATTTGCTACGTTTAATCTTCAGAACTTAAATGTGAAAACTATGTGCTCCAATTTCATTTTTGGAATTAAAAGTCATGATTATCCTTAGCCAGTCATCTTGTTTCCGTGCCGTACCTTTATTTCGGTGCTACAAACTTTGCATTATTAGAGTTTAACTATGTGTTATAAGGGCAGACTAAGTAAATTCGTATGCCCAGAAGTAAATAGAGATATTTTGTGCAAACGATTCTTTGTTGATAATTTTATTGCTACGAAGGTATTATTTTTGCAGAGTAAATCCCATGTATCACCAAAAAAATATAATATAATGCAAGTGTGCATACTAGCATCCAATGAATTTGCATTTCAGACAGCGATGAAAAATCCATTTCGAATAGATTGAATCCTTCCACAGTCAATCTAAAAAATTAGTCCAGATGGAATGACTGAATTTAAAAGCTTAAAAACTTGCAAGGAGTCTTCAAAATGGAAAAAATTTTCGTTACTGTAATAAAACTCGATATGTATTTTTAATTGTACACATACAATACATTTAGAATATAGAGCTAATATTATACCTAAATAACCAGAGCACACTTGTCTTCATTTTTTGTCATATTATATTGCAATATTCATTGCTTCGATGGCGCGATATATTTTTGTTCTTTGTAGGTTTGATTATTTTTGTTAATAGAAGGGACAACAAGGCAACAAAATTTTCAATATAAAAATCGGTCATCGAGTACAGTATAAATTGCTGCAAAATTGCTGTCTTCCTTTTCCAATTCGTAAAAAAGCTTTTCTTCTTGGCAAACCGATGATCTATCGTAGAGACTGCTCAAGGTCGGGTTTATTTATTGATGATATTTGGAACGAGAGTACTACTTGTACGGTAATTTGAACGTACTTTTTTTTGTCCAGTGCTGTATGTGTCCGAAGTCTTCTTCGTTTTTGCGTTCTTTCGTACACCTCAAAAGGCATCTCTTTAAAACATAATTCTTGTTTTCGATTTTTACCCACTGTGCTGTAATACCTGGTGAACGATACCTGAATTGCCCTTTCTATTTTTTGGATCGAGTCAGCATTTCTTGAAAGAGGTAAACCGTAGTAAATATTCAATCTATCAATCATTTTTCTAGACATATTCTGTCCACCGCGACCTCTTTTTACAAACTGTCCGAAGACTTGTTCTCATTTGCCTTTCAAGGTTTTTCGCGGCACTATTTAAAAAATAAAAAATTGAAAAATTAGAGAATTTGGCTTCGTTCGCCAAACAAAATTATAAAATGGCAATGTCCAGTTTCAATGTGGTACTTTTTTCATTGTAAAAGCAAATGCTAACGCGGTAAAGACGGCAAAGTGTACTACATATTATATCATTGTTCTCACTTTACTCGATACTATCGTTATTTTATTTAACAGCCCCATCGAACGAGTTCTACAATTTTTAAGTGATAAATCGTATAACATGTCGCGATTAAAAATAACATAAAAGTGAAATTCACACTTATTGTTATAATTATTGCAAATTTTAGTAGTTGAGATTTAACAAAATGTCATCGTACGTAACCATCTATGTGTAAGACTGTAGCACGAATGACTAATTGTATGCATCTTTGTGATTTTCAGATTACCAAGGAACATTACTTCTCGAGTCTCGGACCATTTTCGAGCTGATAGAAGCCTCATCATGCCGTTAAGCGCAGGTGCATATGAATATTTCTACTTCTTTAAGACCGATGAATGAAGGAGATCTGACCACCCTCCATCTGAATTTGTCGTTTGACAGGTGTAGGCAAAGCTGTGTTTGAAGTAAACATTGCTTCGATTTCTCGTAATCCCCATGAACTTTTATAAACAAAGAACCCGTATTTTAGATACGGGATACGACTGTAAACCACTTAAAGCTCATAGAGACAACACTTGGAAACACACGATCTATCTGTAAGCTTAATCCTCCAATCATTATTTATCCCAATCCCAGGTTTCAATATTTTTTTCAAAATCGACTTATTGATAAGGATCAAGTTTTTCATCATCAAGTATTTCAAGTCTGTCACTGCAATAAATACCAATTTCAGAGCAAAGAAAAGAAAAGTGGCTGCAACAATTAAAATCACTTGAATTTTTGGGGTAAACTGCTTTTATTTATCAATATAAACTCCTTTTAGGCTTATGCATTTCATCCAACGCTGCTTTAGTTTGCCAATTCCTTCCAAATCTTGAAAATAGCGGGGAACGGGGGACACATTAAACCCGTAGATCCATCAATTCTTTTCCATATAGTACTCCGGAGTCCCTGTTAAATTTGAGAAGAGTCCGGCTTTAATGGGAGTATACATGTCGACTGCGCTAATGAACAACATGTAGTCTTTTGACGGAATCTTTACAATTTTATATTACGAATAATCGGAGAGCAAACGGTTACACTCCTAAAAATTTGACATTTTTCGCTCGAATCATCATTATATCTGGAAAGTTATTTGGGGAGGGTACTTGAAATTTTGCCGTATTACGACACGATATAGTAAAAAAAAAAAAGAAATATTAACCAATATATAACAAAAGTTTTATTAAATTTATCTTTTTTCACCAAAAAATCGTTTACTCAAATGTTTCATTACGTGGCCAACTTACACATTACTAACAATAAGTATATAGTGTAATTCTTACCTACAAGGAACATCACTTTGTTCTCCTCCTTTGATTTTGCTGAAACTTTTTTATGTCGTGGAGGTATAAAAAATTAAAAGACACGTATTTTTTTATCTGCGTAAAGGCGGGTTTAAGAGGTCAAACGCACCTTCGAAAATGGGCTTGTTTTTCGATTTTAGTTGATAACGTTTTAACGGTACGAGATATAAAAAAAAATTCAAATTACAATGGAGATGAGAACGATACAGAAAACAACAAATTTTACATTGTTTATTGAAAAAATCCAATTTTTTTTATACGCAAGGTAAATGGCTATAATTTCGTCATGTTAAGAGTGCAAACGCAAGTATTATCGAAATTAATCGTATGGTATATAAATTGCTTTTTCGATAAACCAAGTTAATTTTCCGATAACATGAACTTATTAATTATTCTCTACAAAAAATGTCAAATGTACAAATTATTTACTCCGAAAATTACAAAAAATGGGTTTTCCGAGATGTTGATTTGTACCCCATTTCGTCATGAAAAAATGGCGTTGTTCTTAACTTTGTCACTGAAATTAGGAGTTTCAAATATACGCTGTAAAAAATGGTTTTATCATAAATAATCTCTTTATATATATTAGACAATGATTTTGAAATCATTAGAAGTAGTGAGTACTTAGGTATCATGTTTTTGTTATCTTGCGTACAATATCATATTTTTCTATTGATTCACGTCGACATAGTAGGTATACTCGTATTCCTCCTCTGCTATTCAGACAGCATGGGTAGAAGAATTTTCTTAATAGATTTAGATTTATTGTTCCATCTGTACAGCTTTGGTTTATACAGCCCTTACTACTAAGTATAACTTATTAACTAAATGCAATAGCCAACTAACAACTAACGGAACCCCGTTGTTTCTTTTATTATTTTTTTTTCTCTTTCAGTCTTCCCCATTCCTTTAAATATTCGCAAATCGCCTTCAACGGCGCACCTCTTAATGTCTTTTTGATCCATTGTTCTAATGCTTCCCCCTCCCTCACTCCTCTCCAGGCGTACGCCCCTTTTACCCATTCCTCTTTTATCCATCCTCTCGCTACCTTGCATTCCCAAATGTGTTCCAGGCTCTCATTTTCTTCCCCACAAATTGCGCATCTCCAATCCTCGAAATCCTTTTTTCCAACTTCCTCTACGTTTCCGCATCATAGTCTGGCCCACTGCTTTTTTGCCCCCCCCCCCCCCCCCTCTATTTCTCTGTTCTCCCAATATTTCTCTCTCTCTCTCTCTCTCTCGCATCCTGCCTTTATCTTCTTGTACCAGGTGCAGTAGGATGACTCGTCGGCATTTACCCAGTCTCCTTGTGTGTCCTGTTCCTCTTTCCTTCTTACTCCCTCGTTCAAACATTGTACTACTCTCGCTGTGCCTCCTTCGTTTGTCCGCATCAGGCTGATTGCTCTTCCGTTGCCTACATCCTCCATTGCCTTCTTAAATTCTCTTCCCATTTCGACGGTTGCCCATTCAGAATATCTCTTATTTCCTCTCTCAGGCACGCCTTCGGCCATCTCCCCTCTTTCATTTTCAGTATTTGCAAAATATATTTCCCTGCCCTTCTCCTTGCCTCCACTTCCTCCTTTCTGCTGGAAGCAGGAAGGAGGAGTGTGAAAAAGGGCCCTGCTGAAGTTTTTCTATTTCCTCTCTCCTGCTCCACCCCCAAATCTCTACCCCGTGCAGAGCCCTCGATTTTACCAGCGAGTCGAACAACTGTAGTGTTCTCCTCAAGTCATCCACCCTCGCTCTTTTCATCACCCCCTAAACCGCGTTTGCCGCCTTTTGCGCCCTTGCCACCATATTCCCCAAGTGTCTCCCCATCGTGGTTTTCGTTGAGAACCAGAACCCCAGGTATTTGAATTCTCTAACTACTTCTATCTTCCCTCCCTTGTAACTCCATTCCTCCCCTTTTTTTCTCCGTCCGCCATTTCTGAACACCATGATTTTTGTTTTTTGAATATTCACTTCCATTCTGGCCTCCTTCACGTATTTCTCTAGCAGCCTCAGCATCTCCCTCATTTCTCCTGCCTCCTCCGCCACCAGTGCAATGTCATCTGCGTATTTGAGTGCGTATACTTTAACCCCCCCCCCCCCCCCCCCCCCCACCAGTTTTGCCCCCCTTTTTTCCATTTTCTTTCGCCTCCCTCTTCCTTCCCCTCCCTCCAGTAAGAACGTCACCGGTAAGTGATCTGACTCCGTCCGCGGCAAGACCTCTATTTTTTGGATCAACCCCTCCTCTTCATCCTCCAGCCTTATTATAAGATCCAGCACTGAGCCAGTTCCCCCCACATAGGTTAGCGTTCCTTCTTCGTCTTCCCTCGTTCTTCCGTTTAGTATTACTAGTCCCTGACTTTCACAAAAGCGTAATAGTTTTCTTCCCCGTGCGTTTAACACCCCGTCAGACCATTTCCATTTGTTGCCAATACTACCCATTGTCATTGTTTTCACTTGAAACGTTGTTCCGTATTTTATATCAATTACTGAACCGGGAAATTTTTCGCCCTCATATACGATTATGACATAATCATCTTTGCAAGTCTCGCTTATATCTTTTGCATTCTTTACGTCTTTTTAGTTTTCGATTTGGTTTTTGAAAATTTTTCGTCCTTGTCTTTTTAAAATTTTTGTTGATATGTCATGATCAACTCATCAGAGACATAGCTACCGATGGCATTAGCTTTCTTTTAACTTTTTCTGATTTCGCGACAACAACTGGAGTATCTGGCCAGAACAAAGCATTTTTGAAAGGTGATGGAATTTTTTCATGGAGTATGGTCGATAGTATTGGACCTTTCATCCTGTTGTATTCCGTGAGCGATCGGTGTGGCTTCGCTTGAATGCCGAAGAATGTTCAAAGTATCCGTGTTCGATTTCGTCATCGAAATAATAACGGAGCCATCATTATAGACATCCAAGTCGATTACGTCGTCGATGGAAAAAACAAATTTCATGGAGCTTCAGAGCACCAAAATCGATGTTTGCTTCGAGCGTAGCACTATATGCTCTTGAATATTTTTCTATATCTTTAATAGATGAATCGTGATTTTTGTTTTTTAATTTCCAGCCAGAAATTAAAAAGACCATCCCATCCATTGTTCTCGCATCTGCGCAATCCTTTTAATTTTTCGACTCCAATCGTATTTTCAATCGTTGATAAAACTGAACGCAAATCTTCGTTATGGTTCTACCTTCACTCTGATACGTTACCTTCGGTTTGTTCTGGATTACCAGCTGTCTTTATTTAATAGTTTTTCAAAAGGCACTGCATTTTTGTCGAATGGATATAATCCAGTGATTTTTAAGCCATTACGAATAGTTTCTGGTTTAGCTGCTCTTTGCAAACATTCGTTTAGTAAACCGGAAAAATCCTCTCTCTTCAGTCGCTCATGACTGATAACAACGATACATCCATTGGTTGCACGAGATGCGTTGCATTTGGTATCAAAGCACTTAAAACAATTCGCTTCTCTCTGCGGAACGAGCTCAGGTGCAAAATGAAAAATGAGACGAGTGCCCGTCGAGGAACAGAGAGCAATATTAGGGCAGCATTCAATATTATTTTGTAACAAATATGAATAAAAAACATTGGTGATATATTCATCGAAAGCTTTGCATGTCATCCAACCAGAATCAGTCTTACCTATTGCCCAATTATTAGGCATTTTCGAAACGATATTCTGTGGTATGCGTGTTTATATGGGAATAGAGTTAACGGCGGCATTATTGTTCGTTGATTTCCAATGGATTTGTTTCGATACTTTTTTTTGCTAAAACAAATTTGCTCTTTGGGCAAAGGTAAAAAGCCGTCTCATTACAATTGAAAATACGATCGGGGGGACAACTTGCAATACTTTTAAGATCCTCATGTTGCACAAAAAAATTCTAGACTTTTACGCGCCATCGATAGATTTTGCGATACTCTTTTAGATATTTCCTGGTGACGTTTTAAAAAAACCTTCATACCATCGACGTCCCGGTAATTCCATCTTTGAAACAATTAGTTCGTCCGTTTTCTTTCACGTATTTAGAAACGCTGTGCAAAAGATGGTCCTTCGTTACTGCAAATCCTAATGCACCGAGTTCGTCGATTATATAATCGGTTTCACACTTTTTCTTCCTCTGGTGTCAATTTAGTGGGATGACCAACCGATCGTACATGCCGTCCGAATTTTTTTTATCACGGAGCGTTGTTCTGGCAATTCCAAAGGACTTTGAAATTTTTCTCACGGAAAGCCTCTTCAATTTTTATAGTTCATTATAATTTTTCTTGTGCTTTTGTTTCCTTTTTTTCTTCGTATGTTTATTTCGCTCCATAATGAATTTTTTGAATCGCTGGAAAAAATAAGCTCCCGCGATATTGAATGTATCCTTATCATCACTAATGATAAGGATAAATGAATAAAAATAATCAAATTATTCGATCGACGGAAAGGAATAGAACACTTTTTCAGAAGGGCTTACCCGGTTAACAATGCATGTATTGTTTTGCCCACGAGACGAAATAAGGTACGAGCGCAATGTAAGTTGGATATAATGTCGTTTTTAAGGATTATGAATCTTTTACGAAAGATAATGGTCATAAAATAAAATTGAAGGTATATTCGAGATTGAAATTAATAAACATTAAAAAGAAATAAAATACGATCATTCGTTTGTTTTAAAGACGTTTTTTATTCAAATAAAAATTTGACGATGTTATATCCAATGCACGAAAAACTGGTAGGTATGTATCTAATATCGTCATAGTAAATTGATAATCCCAAAATTGAAGACAATTTTTATTAACGCGGAATAATTATATGACGAAATTGGATCTCGATGTTTTATTTTATTTTTTACATACATACAAATGTATCATAACGCCGGAAGCCTCGTGGCATAATTTCGTCACTTCCAACGCTACGCTTCCGCTACGTAATATCGTCATACACTTTTTTTAAATAAATTATGATAAACCTTTAATGCAGATCATTTCTACGATTTACTTAATCGTCGTCAACGCAAATAAAAGCAAAAACAATTGAATTTACTTATCGATAGAAATAAAAAATCTTGAGAGACGTCCGCCCGTCACTGGGTCTTGTCATAGCTGGAGGCATTGAGTGGCTAGCGTGCCGACCAGGCAACTGAAAATAATGTTTTTCTTTTTATTTTTTTATGCGTATATACCAGCTTATAATTCCCGGATTCATACCATACAATATTAATCCATTGAAATGTTACAAAAATAAGGCCTAACCCTGCATTTATCAAAGTCAGCAATTTTTTTTTATGCATAGGGGATGGTATAGGAAGCTTAAGTCCAAGTTTGTGGGGTTGTAACCCTTGAGGAAAACCCGCCATCTTGAAAAAGGGTTAAAACAATTTTTGGGTTATAACAATGAAACTATCCACCGCGCAAGAAAATTATGACGTCGTTTTTTGTAGGAAATTAAATCCTCTACAAATTCACTCTCTTGACTTTTTGCCGTAAAATCGAAAATAGCAAATTTATTAACAATAAATGACAACAAATGGAAAAACATCGTTTTTTTGAGTCGCTGTAACTTTTTATTTTATCATTTTTCAGAAAAATTTATTCTTAGAAATTTTTTGGCGCTCCTTGAGACGAACAAATTTCACCCCTTATTTTTTAAATTTCGTTTTTTTTAAAGGATTTTACAGCCATTCAAAGGTAAAAATGTGCGTCGGCACATCATACTTTGGGTTTGGGTTTAAAATCGTTGTATTGGTATAACAGGAAAACTATCCACCGCGCAAGAAAATATTACATCGTTTTTTGTAGGAAATTAAATTCTCTACAAATTTGCTTGTTTGACTTTTTGTCGCACAATCAAAAATATCAAAGTTATTAACAAACAACGACAAAAAATGAAGGAGTAATTTCCTTTAAGTCGCTCTAATTTTTTTCTTTTCATTTTGCAGAAAAATATATTCAATGCATTTCGATAGAACACCTTCTGACGAATAAATTTCAATATAAATGTGCCAACTTTTGTTTATTTATAAACATTTTACAGTGCTGCAAAGGTAAGTGTCGGAGTACTCGAAAATAGACATAAAAATGAACGATTATGCGTCGTTTCTTTGCAAATTTCATTAATTGCGGCGGACAAATTTTATTTGTTGCTATTGCAATGTTCATAATAATTAGTTATGAACTCTTTTCCGCCCCACCTACGAGGAGTTAATAATAATAATAATTAGTTATGAACTCTTTTCTGCTCTACCTACGAGGAGTTCATAGCTAATTATTATGAATATTGCAATAACAACAAATAAAATTTGTCCGCCGCAATTAATGAAATTTGCAAAGAAACGACGCATAATCGTTCATTTTTATGTCTACTTTCGAGTACTCCGACACTTATCTTTGCAGCACTGTAAAATGTTTATAAATAAATAAAAGTTGACACATTTATATTGAAACTTATTCGTCAGAAGGTGTTCTATCGAAATGCATTGAACATATTTTTCTGTAAAATGAAAAGAAAAAAAGTTAGAACGTCTTAAAGGAAATTACTCCTTCATTTTTTGTCGTTGTTTATTAATAACTTTGGTATTTTTGATTTTACGACAAAAAATCAAGAAAGCAAATTTGTAGAGAATTTCATTTCCTACAAAAAACGACGGCATAATTTTCTTGCGCGGTGGATAGTTTCATAGTTATTTTGCAAAAACTATTTCACCCCTTTTTTCAAGATGGCGGATTTTCCTCAAGGGTTACAACCCCACAAACTTGGACTTAAGCTTTTCATACCTCCCCCTATGCACCAGAAAAAAAAAATTGCTGACTTTGATAAATGCAGGGTCAATGTAACATTTCAATGGACTATATGGCAACATACAATAGTATTGAAATCGAAAAATGATGCCGATTCATAAAAGATTGCTTATTTTATTTTATTTTATTTTTCAAAATTTGACCAAGTTATGTGTATTGATGAAGTTATAGCCGTTTACCTCCGAGAATTTTTAATCGATTGCGATGTAAATTTGCATACAACCTGTTAGAACGTGTATAACGTTTCGCCTAATACGGTCCTGACCAGGCTGCCTGATCACGGTGCTAATGGTTGATTTACGAGTGCCATAACAGTGCCCTACTACAAATTATACCCGGGGTAATGTGTCCTAAATCTGTACACAATCTATAAATACTTTACATCAAAAAATATATTTTCATTAAGGCGTGATACTGGTGATACGATGTAATGATACGATGTATGAGCGTGGAACGTACGAGTTAAAGAATTACTAGAGGTTGTGCATTTCGATGCTGTCGGACCTGTGAGTGTTGAGTCCATGAGTGCCGCCAAGTATTTTATCACGTGTGGCGATAGTATGAGGAGGTGCGCAATTTATTTTCGAAGAAATGAAAGTGGTGGGTTTCAGGCATTCAAGACATATAAAGCGTTTGTCGAAAATCACACGGGTACTCGTATAAAATGGCTGCAATTGGATAACGGCAAAGAGTTCTGCAACTCTCAGTTCGATAAATTTCTGGAGAAAGAAGGGATTTCTTGTCGGTTGACTATTGCCCACACTCCACAGCAAAGTGGCATAGCCGAACGTATGAATAGTACGACCGTCGAGATGTTGAGATGTATGATGTTACACTCAGGATTGACACAAGGATTCTGGGTTGAAGGAGTGGCAACAGTTTGTCACGTAAGGAACCAATGTCTTTCGGGACAAAAGTCTGCCTCCTTGACAAGACTTCGGGTAAGGACAAGTTTGCTGCCAGATCCAGAGAAGGGATGTTCGTTGGATGTCCACGATAAGCGAAGGGTTATCGTGTGTGGACCCCACGCCAAAGAAATGTAGTAATAATCCAAGATGTTAGATTTTTCTCCCTTCGAAATAAAGGACGTGTCATCGAATTTGAGGAGGAACTCGTCGATGGAGTCTATACCGTGAACAATTTCGGCGAACCGAAATGACGGTCACAGGGTCGAAATAAAGAATCGAACTGTCGGCCCACGAGCTTCGAGCAGCGGATCTCCAAGAGTACGGGGTAGACCGCGACTAGTAAGAGTCGGTTAACCAGGACGTCCGAGAACAGTGTACGAGTATAACTCCATCGCCAATGACGGAGATGAACCATTAAATACCGACATTGGATCCAAGCGATATTCAAGACGAGCTATTTGCCGAAATGCCGGCATTGCCGAAGTGTCAATAAAGAAGGCGATCCAAGGCGAAGAAAGGGAGCAATGAGGAAGAGGCTGTTCTTTCAGAAATTAAGAGTTTGGTCAAAAACGACACGTGAACAATCAAAAGGAGAGACGGCTGTACAGATGTTGTTGGATGTCGATATGTGTTAACACACAAGTATGAACGAAACGGATCATGCGACAAGAAAAAGGCCAGACTCGTTACGAAAGGATATATTCAACGTTATGGCATAGATTATTACTACACTTTCGCTCCTGTCGTATGACTGGAGTCCCTTCGATTGATGGCTGCTCTTTCGGCTGAAATGGGTATGGAGATTCACCAGTTGGATATAACTACCTCGTATTTAAACGGCGAGTTGGATGAATCAATTTTCATGGAAGTTCCGATGCTCCTGAGAAAAATGTTTGAAAAATTGACTCTTCGGGAAGGAAAAGTGACAAGCGTCGGGATGAAAGCAAGAGCTATGTTAAAGTGTCTTGATGCAGGAGGCGATGTTTGTCGTCTGAATAAAGCACTCTATGGTTTGAAACAAGCAGGTCGACAATGGAATATGAGATTGAATCGAGAATTGCGAATTGAGAATTCGTCGATCATTTACAGGCTACGTGTATGTGTTAGCCGGTGCTGCGATTTCAGACATTTGCTTTGTCTTCAACGGAAGCCGAATATGTTAGTCGTTCAGAGTAATCTCGGTAATCATTCGGAGTTATATCAGCACATAACTCTGCACGATATTGCCAAATACGCCCAGATGCAAAACGCCATTACTCAAATTGCCATTAAGAACTAGAATAAACAATTTAGCTGCTTAAGCTTCATCCCACTTATGAGTTAACAATGAGAACCGCTCTCTTTATCATTGGCTCGATTAACTTTTGTTGCATTTGATGTGTCAAAACTGGACAGGCTGAAGCTGTTGGCTGACAGGAGTCTGAATATATTTTTTCGTATTTAATTATCAATGTGGTATGGTTTTGCGATAGATGGCCGAGATTTCTTTGAACTGAAAAATCACCGTATAACCAGTGAATTTATGCATCGGTTGGTTCATATTGAGGTGACACAGCCAAGATTGGTCGTGACTTTACGCCGCTCGTCGCACGTATTGCTTGGCACACACCTTGTGACTTCGTGGCAATGTAATCTCGTTACGATACATTATAAAAACGATCGTTTAAACGAGACTCTTTTAGTAATCCTCGCCCACGAAACGTGAAATTGGGCAATGTCCAGTAGTTGGAAAATTCAATAGACTCATTATCAAAAGCATGGCCTATCTTCCAATACCGATTGTGAGAAAGATTGGTAGCATAGTAACCGCCTTTTAAGTTTTCAACGGAAAATCGCGACGTAACCTATGGTATCTCAACATAGTCGTATAACTCCATCGTAGACGACTCATACGTGACCTCAAAAAACTCCAGCAATTTACGAGTTTCATTCAAACGAAAATAATATAAGTTTATTGAGGTCGATTAGACAAAAAGGTGATCTTGTGGTAGATTCACCGCACATAAAATTTAAGGTCGATAATTACTTCGACCTTAAGTAGTAATTTTTTCGCTATAATAATAATTTCTGTGATTACGTTGAACATCTTTGCACTGCACTGATTTAGATCTTTCGATTACTTTTCAAGTCATCGCAGCTTTAAGTTGCTAGAAAGCTGAGTTTAAGAGAATAAATACTTATAAAACTATATATCGCTGTAATTATAAGGCTATATTCTCATATTCTGTGAAATATTCCGTATGAAATTTGTGTCCTTAAAAAAAAAGCGAATGGAATAGATGTATTCCGATTAATAAATCGCGTTGTATCTCGAAAATTATAGCTTGGCCCATCTTGGTCGTCCTATACTTTTCGGGTTCACAAAGAATCCTACTATTTTGTAATTTTTGTTTTATTAAGATCTAAGGGGTCGATCTTTGAGAAAAAGTGGCTTTTAACATTAATCTTAGACATTTTTCATGAACTTATTAATTTTGTTAAAAATAAATAACATATTCTTAAAGTACGCAGAAAATGCTTTCAAAATCACTCCTGTCTTTTTTAAATTGGGGTATTTCTCGGGAAGATAAAAACCTGGGAATGTAGTTACGACGTCCAATACGGTAGAATTTATTATTATTAGGTAGTTTTAATTGCACAACTCTTACATAAGTTTTTTACAATTTCTTACATCTAATTACGCCTCCTCTCTACTTTCTTTTTTACATATCTCCTCTATTTCTCTATAATACCCACATATATCCTCTTGTATTTTTCCCCCCATCCAACACGGTAGAATTTGAACCCCTATTGCTACGCAACCGCTTGAATCAGGGTCTTGAAATATTTACTGAGGCTTTACTATCAGTAGGCCTATTGATCATGAGAATTTCAAAACGATTGAAACACTTTCACCTTTCAAGGTGGATGCTTTCATGCGAAATATCTCATGTGTCTTATTGTAAACCTCGTATGGCAGATTAATTTGCCAACTCCCGGACAAGAACTTTGTAATGCGTTTGCAAATGATAATGTTTTATTTTGGATACTGAGATTTAACTTAACTTTAACTTGTCTTATTAAAAAATCTTATTCTCTGCGTCTTCTCTTCTTTATGTGGATTTTCTTGACGTCGATGACATCACGGAACTGTTATGTATATAAGATATAGATATAGCAGTAATATCGCTCGCAGCCGGCGGGTGGCGCATGGTTATCCTGCTCCTCGCTAGCGAATCATGCGTTCGCTGGCATTATAGATGCGTAAGCTAAACAGAAAATAAATACATCCCATAATCTTCACAAGAAGATTTTTCGGCAGTTTTCTCCGTCCTCCGCTTACGTTTTAATTCGCAGGAACGTGGCCATTTTCGACAATTTTGTCGAGGCGGTCGAGCCATTCGTACATTTTTTCATTCGCTGTCGGCGCATCGTTAAGGCTTATCAAAGTATTCAGATTCTCCGTGGATGAAACATTACTTCCTCTTTCGAGGTTTAATAGATGAATACATGCTAAGAAATGTGAATATACCGGGACACTATGTTGCATCGGGATGATTATCGCTACCCATGCACATGCACTTCGCATCGTGCCATTGAAGCGTTGAAAGTCCAAAATAAGCCGGAAGCTCTGATAAATGACGGAACGAGGATATAACCCAAACCGAAACGGATCATTAACATATATCGTAAACCATTAGTCAAATACAGAATACTAATGATTATGAAATATATAAATTGTAGTTCGCGGGTTGTTGAGAACCAAAGCGGGTGTTCATGCAATACGCTACATAAAAATACACAACGGTTAAACAACTGAAATTCAAGAGAGGTCAACCGGACTTGAACCACTTTTTCACAGGAACACATCTTGCACATTGAATGGACGAAAAGGCATGCGCAAAAACTGCTGCTCGTTGGGAAAATAGTATTTGATTATTAACCCGGCGTGTGTACACTATATTTTTAAGTGCACGGTGTGTATACTGGGTCTTTTAGGGAACAGTCGGGTTTGCAAAGTTTTCTAGGCTTACAAAAAATCTGAAAACATTGTGGGTTGCTTATTGAAGTGTCTACTACATGACTCATCAGCTACCAAACTCAAGGGTTTAAAACCGTTCTTAATCAAAAATTGAACGTTCGTCTAAAAAGCGGAAAAACCGCAGATTTGTTAAAATATTCATAACTCTACAATAAACAAACATAAAAAAAACGGTTCTAGGCTTTCGTAGCTTAGACTATGAGCTTTTAAAAGAATATAGTATTTTTTGCGGCTGGGTTCCAAAAAGTTTAATTATTTAAGCACCTGAAAGTGGGGAACATTTTGCGGATTCATGCATATCATAATAAACGAAAAGGCACAATTCTTCGGCACAAAATGATTTTTTATTATTTGAAATACAAATGGACTCATATATTAATGATAATCAGAGAAAAAAAATAATTATTGTCCGTAATTGTTGTAAAAATGCGTATGATGGTTCTCGGAAACCGGCGTTTTGCACAAGACACAACAGTACAGTGTTTTTTTTTTTATTATCTTTCCAGCTGCAAACAACTTTTGCGTTTTTCGAGTTTCCCCGTCGTAGAGGGGCCGCGTGCATTTACTCCGAGAATGTCGCCAATCAGATTTCTAATATTTCGCTGTAAGGTAGTTTTTTGTGGACGAGCCTCTAAATGTGGCTTCAACATACTGTGAACCAATTTTTTAGTAAAAGCGCGACGTTTCAAGGTGGGCTCGGCTTCCCGCAAACTATATATGGTAAAATTGCGCTGTTCACTCGTGACGGATCCAGCATCCCAAAAAAGAAGCGCATAGGCCATCGTTTGGTGATTCGGCTTGTTATATAATTTTTACAAAGTTCATCAAACGTGTCCGTTCAACCTTTTGTGACGTTGTAAAAGCGTACGATTCCTGGCTTGCCGATATTTTTGTCTATTCGGCCGGCTTTGTGCAAACTGGATAATAGCAAAACTACTTTGTTTTTTTTTCGGGCAGTAGTATGGAAAAATAACGGACTGATAAGCAAATAATATAAACAAAACGTTTTGTTATTGAGGTCAAAGTTCGTAACAAATAGCCGCAACAGCACCAAATTACATACAACATTTATTTTAGTTATGAACAAACTGAAAAACTACGGGAGAAAACAAAAATAAGACCATTCACTTACCTTCGAAAATACTGACGCGGCGTGTATACTGTTGAAACGCGATGTGCTCCGAGAATGTTTCTGATTGCATTTGCACACCGTTCGCAACGCTTGAGCAACGGCAAAGGTTTTACGCCTTGGACCGCTTGTTTCTTTTAAGGTAGTTGGCTAATTAATGAGCAAGTCATTGAGATACTTTAAACACAAAATTATTCTTTATTGATTATATGTGAAAAGAACGATGGAACGGGCTCAGCGATGGCAGCTTGAATGCTTTCTTGAGCCTGTTGCGAATGCTTACTGACTAAACTTTGGCGAATCACCGGCCGGCTTAGAACTCATGACTGATGGGGGGAACGCGTGACCACAGTGCCGTACATATTTGGCGGCGAGGCCTCAAGATATACTGACCCTTTTAGGGGACGGACGCGACTTGCACTCGCTGGGGTCTGCAGGTAAATTGCCGGACCCAGGCGTCCCTCGGGCCTTTAGTCCCCATCACTACCTAGATTTTTTAGGGGAAGTAGCCGAAGCCCGCCCTCTATTCTTAAGAGAGAAATTTGAGTTTGAAATTTTGACTGTTGCTTTAAAGAGCCAGTATACACACGCCGGGTTAAGGCAGAAACCAACACGAGGTAAAATGACTGACGAAGAAAATGAAGACAACAAATTTCATATCTATTATATACATTTCGTGCACCATTGCTTTAATAGCACATACGAATGGAGGAATTACGTTGCCTCATGATGCATCCGTTTAATTACAGCTGAATTACTTCCAATTGCGAAGATAAACACCTACATATTTTACCGACATTACCATATCTTCAATGGTTTTCAGCATTGACAACATGAGCGATGGAGATGTGTCAGATCACCACATGTGTATGATCAACTTTGCGTTGCATCCGATTAGCCAAGGATATGTTGAACGCTTTTTATAAGCGTATAACTGAAACGAAATAAATAATGTAGCCTTGGTGTCAATGATACGTCGGGAAGATAATCATTATTATGAAAGGTGGGAAACGGCTTGATTCGTTGCGGTTATTACATCACAATAAGATTTGTTTATTATTACCGACACTTTGTGAACGAGAAAGGTGCAATAACATGCAAGTGTGAGGGCATTCGATTCGATACCGCAATTGCATCAACGACGAATCGACATCCCGCTTCAAACTCAATGCTATTAAACACGATATTTGATGCTCGGTTTAAAACTTTGCACCGCAAATATTCGCGATCAAATCGCCGAAACGAAGAAAACGCATATTTCACAGTACAGCCTTTAAAAAAGTCAGTTATCGATTTAAACATCGAAAATCCATCGATAAGGAATGTATTCATATCTAATGACTTCCATCTAATACTCTAAATACAAATATATTCGATTTATACATGTATGCGTGAATTGTTTTTGATTTAAACCATAATCATCTTTGGTTTAGGAGCAACTGAATCTTTACGTTCTTCACTGATACATAATGCCACACAATGTGGCTCAAATTCGTAAACAATCTCGCGAGAATCTGCGAAAAGTTCGGCCTTGACAGCGCCAGAGTCAGACTCAATATTAAAGTGATGATATTTCGCGATGCCTGGAATCAGTTCGAAATGACATTGTAGAGAAAAATCGTATTCGAACCATTGAACATTCCGAGTTTTCGTATTTGGATCAATGCCAGGAAATGCGATATTGTAACCATTGGGCGATGAGTTCATGACGTTAATGAAATCCGGTATGCAATCAATATTAATCTTTCAACTCAGATCTCCCACTTTCCTGATTTGTGAAAGCTGGCCTTTATTCGTCCCCTTTTAAAAATAAACGTACCTAGATCACCCTCTGACACCCATCCTATTGCCAATTTATCAGTGCTATCAAAGTTACTTGAGAGGATCATATTCGATCGGGTCTTTTGCTCCTTAGAAACGCATCATTTATTGGATCCCATGCAATCAGCACACCGGCGCTCCTTTAGTACGCAAACTGCGATCCGAGTGACTGGTGATATTCGACGGGGATTAACAAAAGGAAGTTAACGATTCTTGTCCTGTTCGCTTTCAGTAAGGCTTTTGATACGGTGCCACATTTAAACCTTCTCAGAAAATTCAAACTACTTGGCTTTTCTGACTCTGTAAGAAAATGGTTTTACTCAGACTTGAGGGATCGTTCATAGATCGTAGCTGACGGGCGCGGATGCTTTTCCGATCGAGTCCCCGATCGGTAGGCGTACGTCAAGGGTTAGTCCTTGGACCGCAACTGTTCTCAATTTACATTGATGACATTACGATGAATCTGTGTTACTGCCGCCACATGGTATTTTCCGACAACACGCAGATCTATCTGCAATGGATTCCGGCAGAACTAAGTGACGCGATCGGGAAACTATCTCACGATGTGTATCAAACTTCGATTAAAACTAAGGCGCATTAGGATGAAAGTCAGTATCCGGGTACTCAGGGGAGGTCCCTGTATAATATACCTAAAGCCCATAAAAACCGGGAATTAGCAGTTCTAGCGGTCCCCTTGTTAGTTGCAAGTTTAATTTGTTATTTACCTTGAGACGGGATTCTCTTTTCCCTTACCTGCCACGGCCTGGGTCAAGGGCTGGCACGGCTCTTTTAGAAGTTTAATAAATATTGGACTATTATTTTGACAAATAGTTGGACGCCAGTTAGCTTTCTGAGACTAACACTCATTATATATCAAATATATTATGGGACTCACACAGGGAGTGTACAGTTGGATGACCCGAGGATTCACGGAATCATCAAAAAGTTTCATTGACTAAAAAAGAGAAACTATAGATTTATTTAACACTTACTCGTTTTATTTTACAATCAGGTTCAATTTTCGGTCCTCGACTGACCGTTCCCCGAGATTGGCAAATTCATTTATTACACTAAATACATTTTCTCGAGCTCTCGAAACAAAACAACCGAACTGTTTGACAAAAGACTTGTCAAACTTTGACGATTTCAATTTAACAGTGGACTACGGTGGATTTCGCCAAAAGTTACGACGGAAGAGATTGACAAGACGACAGCTAGACAAGGAGTGTCGAGGGATCTTCGTTCCGCGACACTCTCGCTCTCGTCCATTCCCCCTTTTTTTCGGGATGTAGTCCTACTTTATTGAGAATTATAATATCGATATTCCGCGCAAGCGCTTTCCCTCGTCAAGGCCTAATACCGGCAGCAAAATACAATTTCAAATATTCGACATTTTAGAATTCCTCTCACAAGCTTTATATCGTTTCACCTAAATTTGTTTGAAATTTTATATTGTATTGCTTTATTTTAATATTTTCTTTTTTCTTCGTCTCTGTAATTGTTGTATTATTATTATTATTACGTAGTTTTTACTGTACAACTTTTACATCAGTTTTTTACAATCTCTTACATCTACGTACGCCTCCTCTCTACTTTCTTTTTTGCATATCTCTTCTATTTCCCTATAATACCCACATATCTCCTCCTGTATTTTTCCCCCCAACATATTTATCACTTCCCCCCTTATTGCCACCACATCTATTTCCCTCACCCATTCCTCCGCTGTTTTTCTTGCTTTCTCTGTAACCCTCTCCCATCCTTTTCTGCACTCCATTAGGTGTTCCATTGTCTCATTACTTTCTTTACATATTCTACACATCCAATCCCTTTCCCCCTTCTTCCCCGCCCTTCCTATATTCCCCCATCTCATCCATGCCCACATTTCCTTATTCCTTCCACTCACTTCCTCCTCTGACCAATATCTCCACGGTTCCCCTTCTTTTTGGCATATGTTTATAATTTCTGTTATACGTCGACCTGCTTATCCTCTCCCATTCTCTTCCTATTATTTCCGCTCTCAGCTTTTCTAACCCTTCTGTTATCCTTTCCTCTATCTCTTTCTTGTCCTTTCTCTCCCGAATCATTGCTAATACGTTCCCCATCCTCATCTCTCCTACCACCTTCTCCATACTCTTTCCCCACTTACGAGTAGACGGGTTCCCATTTTAAATTTCCCTCAATTCCTCCATTAGACATATTTTTCGCCACCTGCTCTCCTCCATCCCAATCACTTCCTTTATGTACCTCCATGCTCTTTCCCTTATTATATAGCCAAGCGTCGGCACCCCGAGCTCTTTCCTCCATATATAATGTAATTGTTGTATTAAATACTATATTATTTCTGTATTTACCCCATAGCTTAATCTCTCTCTCTCTCTCTCTCTCTCTCTCTCTCTCTCTCTCTCTCTCTCTCTCTCTCTCTGTCTCTCTCTCTCTCTCTCTCTGTCTATGTATATACATATACACATACACATGACCAAAGCTGTGAGATGAGTTCGTGCGACTCGATTGTTTTCGCTTCGTCCTATTCCCTTCGAGGGTAGCTGCGGGGAAAACCCGGGCGGTCGTATATTGCTACGAGGCCTCAAGGTTTGGCCCGTCTTGATGCATTGAGGCTTCATAGCATACGCGCTATGCCATCAGCGGTTGTCAGCGATGGCTCTTAGCCAAATGCCTACGAGCTTTGCCCTACCGCGGAGAAAAGGGAGCCATTTGAATTTTCCGCTAACAATGCCTCTTAAGACCGAAATTCGGGTCATAAAAAAACAAAATTGAAACATAGTCAAAGAAAAAGAAAACGTTTCATCAAGGGCACTCAAACCCACGACCCTCGCACTAAGAATGCGAACTGTTGCCACTACGCCACCCACTACTGGAAATTATACTAACAAAACTTATGCCCTGATCGGTCCGTACCAAAAAATTGATTTTCTAAATAAAAACTAAACGCTTAACCATCTGCAGCTCCCAGTTGCGTCAATTTCATTTTTAGACAAGCTCTACATATACTGTAGTTCCGGACAAAATTGGTGATACCATGTTCCCGCCCTCTACTTGTAATGAACTGCAGACTTCTATTAGTCATCTCTTAAAATTGTTACATATATCGTGTGTCAATTTCACCGGTCCTACCAACGCATAGCTATTTGTTTAAATGCGAAATTTATTGCCCCAAACCATTGAACGTCTTGTCTGCGCGAGCACTTATTGCAACTATTGAATCACCACCCCACCTACGTTTCTATAGAGCGGTGTAATTGTTAGTAAAGATTTTCACTTTGGGTAATATATCGCTTTTGAATACTTTCAGATATATCAACAGCACTACATTTATTGGAGCACATTCATGAGCGCGTTGACGACTGTGCTGATCAAAAATTTCAAATGCACATTACGCAAGACTTGGAGGCCTTGATTTCTCTGCTTGAAGGTCCCACCTTTCGCAGTATCATCACCATTCAAGATTCTCTCAGTGATTTAAATGCACAGCTTGGCCAACATCCGTCTATCTTACCTGGTGATTTTGATATAAATCTTAGTGGCCAGCTTGAATTGTCAGTACCGAGCGCGCCTTTGGAACCATTAGCAGCTAATGTTTACCGAGACCTGTATCAGGACTGCAGTGAATTGGAAGACCAAAGAGTTCCTGTCGCACCACTGAACCATAGCAGTAGTGAAGATACGAGTGCACAGGTAATGAATCTCTGACTGCCTACTAGTACATTTTGCTGCAATAGGAATCATGAGCCTATTGACTATGAATACGATGCATATAACATTTTTGTCAAGATATGCTTAAAACAAATATGGAAAGGTTCACATCTTGAAACAATGAAATTTCTAAACTTCCATTCCACAGACTTTATGGAAAACTGTAATCCCGGTCAACATATCACTATTTCCATTAAATCTCTGTATGAATACTGAATACTGTTAAACATTGCCAAGGGGTCGCTTTCCCATCGTTTCTATACTCGCAAGTGCAAGAGACCCAGTCCCACACTTTCACTTAAACTTTCTCGTTCGCGACATCATAGGATGAACATAAATGGAGATGGTTTTGTATGTTAATTATTCGCGAATAGACAGATTTCTCAATAATTTATAATAGTTATTTTATCGTGGAGAATATCCGTGATATTATATATTGTCTTGCCGTATTAACATGATACGACATTTGCTGGGCGCTAAATTGAATAACAATCGAATATTTATAAATCCAACTATAACAGAGGGAACTAAAACATTAATCACAAAGGTAATTTTGGGTTTAACCGATACTGGTGGTACACACGATAGGAGGGAACTTGCACAAAATTGCGATCGGAACAATATCGGATGTTTCTATTATACTATTACAGAGTTATTTTTAATACATACACAGGTAACAAGTCCAAGCATGGCATCGGATCTCATTGGCATTCCTGCAATTACAACCCCAACATACGCTAAAGAATTCCAGAAAGTTATAGAATGTGCAGCGAAAGGACGTCAAGTATGCACCGTGCAGGTAATGTATTATGTTTTTATATTCAGCATTAAAAACGTGGCTGGTCTGAAAAGTTTTCGGCCTAACCATAATATAAGACATCTTTTTACAAAATTTCGTTTTAATTTTCTACATAGACCCCTTACACAAACCTTCACTTCTTTCTACACAGATCCTCACACTTCTTGCAGCGACGGTCCTATCTCTTTAACTCATTCAAATAGTACTCGGAGTCTTTCTCTACAAAATAATTGTTTACAAAGGTACATAAAGGCCTCTTTGTTTGATGAAAATCTCTTCCGTCCGAGCGCAACTTTTAGCTTAGGGAACAAAAGAGTTCACGCGGGGCTAAATCTAATGAGTAAGGAGGGTGGTACAGAGTTCACCCCATAATTCGTGAATTCGTGGCATGGCAACCGCTGCGGTATGAGTTAGCGCATTGTCCTGCTACAACCAAATCTTTTTTGTCCAAATGCTGCCATTTTTCCACAATTTCTGCCTTCAGCTTGTCAAGTAATGATGCGGAGTATACTTCTATGATGGTTTTTCCCTTTTGAAAATAATCTTTTCAGATAATTCCATAACTAGGTATCCCAAAAATCAGTCGCCATTACTTTCCCAACCGAAAAAGCAATTATTGATTTTTTTCGAGTAGTTCCCCTTTTGGAATCCGCCATTTTGACTGTATTTTCGTTTCTAGGCCTATACTGGTGTATCTGAATTTCATCTACAGTAATTAATCGGCGCCAACAATCTCATTTATCACGCCGAAATTGCACCCGTAGAGCGTTACGCCTGTTCATGCGAATATGTTTTTGTTCTAACGTGAGCAAATACGGCACCCAAAGCGCAGACTGCTTTCTTATGCGTGTATCTTAGTTCAGTACGTGGCAAACACATTCTTTGGACATTTTTGTAGCCTTTGCTATTTCTATCACTATGATTCGACGATTGCTTAGCACCATTTGATGAATTTGAGCAATGACACCATCAATGATTGCAGTTTTTCAACGTCCGGAACGTTTGTTTCCCAAGCTGGTCCGTCCACATTTAAGTACAGCTGCCCAAAATTTCACGGTGGTAAATGAGATGGTGCAAAGTCACTGTACACAGCGTTCAATTCGTCTTTGATTAGCGTAGGCGTATTACCTTTCAAAACTGAATATTTCATAATAGCTCGATACTCAATTTTTTTTTTCCATTTTCACAAAAACACTCAAATCGATTCACGTAAACGATTATCCAACAAATGCGCATCCAAAATGGCCAATATTTTGGCTCAACATTCGGGCTTTTCCTTAACACTTACTATCAAACTTCGTAGCAGCGGAAATGCAAAACCAGCCTTAACTTGGACCATTAACCGTTTGAGTGCCAAGGATTTTTTAAAATCCGTATCGGAATGTGGCTTTAGGCGCGATAGTGCTTCCTTCATTTACCTGCAACTGGGTGCGAATTGACGACAAGAAAAAAAGGGAGCGGTGGGCATGACGAGCAGCATGACTAGTAATCTGGACACACTACGCCTCTGCCTACTTCCCGCGCTACTTCCCTCGCTACTCGTCGAGTGTGTGGCCGTAGCATAATGTTTACTCTGTACATACTGGCTCTTGTGTAAAATTGTTTATGTTATGCCCTTGTGCCTCGGCTTGGAAGATAGCAGCATTTTCATTAGGAGGTTTACGCATTTGCTGTGAAGTATCCTTTGTGACAAGCTGTGGGAAGACGAAATCAATCTTGGCACACGTATTAAAAAATATGTGTCGCCTATTTTCGTCCATTCTACTAACATGCCAAATTTCATCCAAATCGGAGTGTTCGATCTGACACAGGTTCCATGTCAATGAGCGCTAAGATCCAGAAAGCTCAGCTAGGCGATCCATTAACCGCGAAGTTGATTTAAAAAATGAAATTCGGCAACAAGACAAATTTTGAAATAAAACCGAATTTTATATAAAAATCTAGGTAAATCGACGCTGCTGGTGGTATCGCGAATAATGGAACGCGTCTCACACTAAAGCGACAATGTAACAAAATAATGGCAATGTTGCGCGCCAACCGTTCTTCCGATTTCCGTTTTCCTAAAATATAGCAGTGTAACCTAAATGGAGAAGCTGAAACTAAACAAGAAGGTTGCTAAAAGTTCAGAGTGTTTTCGAGATATTGTGGGCCGCATATCGAAAAAGTACCATAATTTAAAAGGCCGTATAAAGAGTGGCCATATATCGAGATATAGGTGTGCACTTGTATTATGATACCAAATGCCATCACAATGGGCTGGAAACGGTTAAATAAAAAATGCTTGGCAATCTGGAGCTCCCACTTGTGGCACTTTCATTTTTAGTCAAGCCGCCCTGCATTTACTTTGGTTCCGAATGAAATCGGTGATGCCGAGTTCGTGCTCTCTCCTTGTGAGCGGAGTTGTAGCAAACTAAAAATGGTTAAAACCTATATCTGCGTCCAACAATAAATTAGAAACGTCCATCTGATTTTGCGTTCTTCGCTATCAAAAATAAAACTGCCTGTGAGACGAATTTTCATGTACTAATAGATTCTTTCGCGGAAAGGAAAGCTTGATGTGTAAAGTTATAGCAAAATTAGATAGTAAAATTTGCCGGAACCTAAAAGGATCAAAGGTGTGTTTACAATCTGCATTGTCTATAGTGGTTGTATATGTTGTATATTAACCCAGATAGACAGCCGTGATTTTTACGCCGTGCATGCAATTGATGAAATAAATTTTGGTGCATATCGACTACGTGCTATCATGCAAAGTCATGAACTCATTTAGCATCAAGAGTTTACAAAACATTTTGATTGCAATTTGACGTTTGCCAGTGCATTATACGTTTACAGCATGTCGAACTCATATGACCGTTGTCAAAGTATCCGCAATTGAAATCTACAGTTTTAGCATCATATTGAAGTCATGTATACAAATTCTGACGTGGTTTCACTATGGTAGCATCAACTGACGCGTGTATAGTGCTCAACATGAACACATTTTGCCTTCATAGAAACATGGACATTTTAGGAGCTCATTCAGTATCATAGATTTGATATACATCGTGACTTAAGTTTATCGTTTCAAAATGCATCATCCGCTAACTACATCATGAAATCACAAGACGGGCATTTCAAATTCTCCATTGAATATCGTCATATCGGCGCCATATGGCAGTCATGCAATGATTATACACACATCCCATGAGCGCCATATGATGGCGATATGTATGTTACAGTCTGTGATGCATTCGACGAGGGCGCTGTGTATGAATTCTATTGCAAAACATACATAGATCTGAATTCTCCAATATCATATTATATACTAAATAAGAAGTTGAATGAGGAGAAGCGCGGTGGCTCTGTGGATAGAGCACTGGATTCTCACGCAGAAGGACCCGGGTTCGATCCCCGAAGACGACAAAAAATTTTGTGCCATTTTTCTCGGACGGGGATGCCATTGGGGAAGGACTAGGTAGGTACCGACCTGTATCGGCGGAGGCTTTCTTCAACGTCAAAGCAGTAAAAAATTAAAACATAAATAAATAAAAAGAAATGAGTAATTTTTTTTGGTCCCGTAAGCACAATAACTTCATCATGTCATGATCCCGATATGAGTTCCATTTGACCACCACAATTTCGTCATGCCGTGACGCCCATATGAGTTCCATATGCATGTAGTTGGTTTAGTATTTTCGTGAGTCAATTTTGCTAATGCTGATGAATTCACTGTATGAATGCTCACGTGAAAACAACTTTGCTTCATTTCGATATAATATTTGGAATCATCATATGATACAAATATGATTTAAAGGGGAGCACTCATAAGGGACTCATAGCTATGTACCTTCCTGCGCGTCATACAAGACGTACATATGATGCAAATATCAGCTAAATGTGTCCATCTGGGAAACGTCAAATTGCAATTAAAATGTTCTTTAAACTCATGGTGCTAAATGAGTTCATGACTTTGCATCACAGCATGTAGTCGATGTGCAGCAAAATTTATTTCATCAATTGCATGCACGGCGTAAAAATCACGGCTGTCTGTCTGTCTGGGTTAGTCTTGTGAGTTTTTGTTTAATTATTAATTTAAAATGATGGAGGGGAGAGGTGCCAGTGTCAATTTTTCGCCCCGGCTCGGAAAAATTGTAGATTCGGAGCTGAATGCGCAAATGATATTACAAATTATATTATATTTAAAGGAGTGTCCTTTGTTACAGCTGTTTAAACCAGAAGGAACTAGCCTGGGATTCAGTGTAGTTGGTCTTCGAAGTACTGACAGAGGAGAGCTCGGAATTTTTCTTCAAGAAATTCAACAAACTGGTATCGCTGGCTGGTAAGAATAATAATAGTTATTTCCAATCCAATCATCGACGAATTGCACACTTGCAAAACTGAACGCTTAAGCAGGAGGAAGCTACGTGGAGACGCTGAAGCTACATCGAGGTCAACTCCACTTTTTTAAATGGAATGGTCCATTTGTTTCAACTATCTTCTAGAGCTCTTCAAGCCGCATAAAAAAAAATATTAGGGGGGATCAAAGTCATTTAAGGTCATTCAAGGTCACTATCGATGATGCAGATCTAAATATCTCGGATCATTACCAAATATTTGGTAGTCTTATAAAGATATCACAAAAAATGTTCCAAACAAAAGTTGTACTGTGTGGAGGGGGCCATCATATGCGATCAATTTTTTTTTATTTCGGTGGAAGCGTTGGGGCACAGTGAAAGTTACCTTCAGGTTACAAAAACAATGGTCGCATTTGATCCACAACCTACACCTTTTGTTTGGAACATTGTTTGTGACGTCTTTATAATTTAGATTATTATTACATATTTAGATATATGTATTTAGATTTGTATTATCGATACTGACCTCGAATGGCCTTGAACGACTCTGACCTTCACTGTTCTTATGCAGCTTAAATAGCTCTATAAGACAGTTGAAAAAAAAAATGTGTCGTCGCATTTAAAAAAGTGGAGTTGAATTTGATGCCGCTTCAGCGCCTCCATCGACAAAAAAAATAGAGTGGTCCGGTATAACGGCCTTCGCGAAAACTGAAACCTTTGCCTGAAACATTGTTTAATATGATCATTAGTTTGTGTGGTATTGCTCTGTAACATTTAATGTGCCTCGCCCTATACGAGGGCGATTCGATAAGTACTTAGCGTACAAAAGAAAAACGAAAATTTTGGAAAAGTGGCTATTTATTTCTCAACATAGTCTCCTTTTAGCTCGATACACTAAAGCTAGCGATGTTCCAACTTCCTTAATCCGTCTGAAAAATACGTTTTCTGGGAGATCTGCAAAGTAGACCTCCGTGGCGGCGATAACCTCCTCTTTTGACTGAAATTTCTGCCCAGCGAGTGACTTTTTCAAGTTGGGAAAGAAATAGAAGTCGCACGGGGTCAAATCTGGAGAATATGGGGCAGTAGTTCGTAGTCTAATTCGACCAATTTAACCGTAACGACGGCGGAGGTGTGATCCGGTGCGTTGTCATGGTGAAAGAGCACTTTTTTCTTTGCCAAATGGGGCCGGTTTTCTGCAATTCGACGTTGAACCGGCCCAATAATTCGGCATAGTAGAGCCCTGTGATCGCTTTGCCCTTCTCCAGGTAGTCGAAATAGATCGGACCTTGGGAATCTCCGAAAACGGTGCTCATCACCTTTCCAGCCGATAGGACAGCTTGGCCTTCTTCGGAGCACATTCGCCGAGTAAAGTCCACTGTTTCGACTGTTCTTTGGTCTCTGGTGTGTACCAGTAGATCCATGTTTCGTCGACGGTCACAAAACGACGCAGAAAGTTCTTCAGATTGCGCTTAGACAGCGTCAAACACTGCTCTGAAATGGTCTCACGGTTGCGCTTGTTGTCCGAAGTGAGCAAACGCAGTACCCATCGCGCCGGCAGCTTTCTCATGTCCAATATTTCATGCAGGATATGACCCACGCGGTCTTTTGAGATGTCTACTGTCTCAGCTATTTCGCGCACCTTCAATCGGCGGTCTGCCAATACGAGATTGTGGATTTTTGTCACGTTATCCTCCGTGGTAGTCGTTTTCGGGGCACCTGGGCGTGGCTCATCAAAAACCGATGTGCGACCACGTCGAAACTCGTTAAACCAATTTTTGACGGTCGCCTTCGAACGAGAAGATTCACCGCACACAGCATCCAAGCGCTTTTTGACTTCGCTACGCGATTTCCATTCCAAAAACAAGATTCGAATCACTGACCGATATTGCTCTTTTTCCATTTTTTGAAAATCCGCGGACACGCTAACTTCCACACGCAGTCAAAACAAAAGTACGAGTCCGATTCCGCTGAAATTTTGACAGTAGCTGTCTAAGAGAATGTACTACACGAGAGAAAATTTATCTTGTGATAGTGGCGCCATCGGGCAGTGAGGCTAAGTACTTATCGGACCACCCTCGTATAACAAACTGACGAAATTTCAAAAAGTTCCTAAAGATCTGCTCAATTTCGGCGTTCTAAATCGTTTTCCCCCCTTAACCTCATACGTCCATAAGTGCACGTATCCGTACCTGCGACGAAGCGTGCGTGGGCTAAATTTACTTTCAGTATAGAAAAATCTAAAGGCTCGTTGTACATATAGTCTGGTAGTCCATTTGGCAAAATTTAGTATGATTATTTAGATCGGTTATGATAAATACGAACATTTGTCCGACCAGAACAGTAGGTTTCGTTGCAATTTTTGTATTTAAAACATTATTTGTACGCAATTTTAGTCGTTTTATTACGTGTGCATCTAAATTTCCGGGTTTTTCATCAATAAACAATCGGAAATTTGAAGACAAATGCAAAAAGTGTTTTAGTCGAAGTATTGTCCCTCGCTGTTCACACATTTTTCCCATTTCTCAAGCAATACATAAATTCCGCGACGATAAAAGGACGCCTCATAATTGGCTAAGTGCAGTCCGCCCAAGCTATGCGCCATCGACTGGTAGACCAAAGAGTGGCCACGTCTGGCGAATACGCCGGGTGCGGTAGCATATCTCTTTTAAGCGTTTTGATGGTCTCCTGGACCATGGAACTGCGATGGCACGGAGCGTTGTCCTGTTGCAAAATCACACGCTCGTGTCTCATATCTCATTCTAAACAGCCAAGTTAATCAGCTGTTTTCGGTAGCGATGCCCATTGACAGTTTCGCCAGGTTTTAGCAACTCGTGGTACACAATTCCTTTCTGGTCCCAGAAATTTCACAAATTAGTATACGTATAAAAAATGTCGATTTGTAAGCTCGTTCGGAGTATATTAGGAAAAAAAATAAAATAAAAAGAAAAACGATGACTTGTCCGGGGGCTCGAACACCGGGACCCACGGACGGTAGGCCAGAGTGCTAACCGCTCGGCTACGCGCTTACATATTCGGATCTTACGCGTCAAAGCTTATGCGCAGCGGCAAAACTTTCGAACAGGATATCTCAAGAATTGCTGCGTATCTACACCTAGCCCTTTAGCGTTTTTTTAGTTTCAGTCTCCCCTACAACCCTACGAAGTCCCATCGCTAAACTCGGTTATCTCTGCTGTACTCTCCTCGTAGGACCTCCTTTCACTCGGAGACCCATTTCCTGGTGTATGGCGCATCTGAGTGTAACGTCGATAACCAGATGGTACGTGTCCAGTATATCAGCATCGATCATACTGTATGGTACGTTCGTGATGGAAAAAGTTGACCGAATTATACGTGCTGATAATTGTTTGGTTTGCCGCCAAGAGTTTATGTTTCGACACTGGCCGCTTTTCACCTTTGCGGGATGGGACGGCGGATACCTCGGTTCCAGTGTCCATCAGGTATAGTATGCCAGTCGACTTGTCGGCAAGAAAAATTCGGCGGAATGATCATTGACCACCAGCGACGGCCTAAAGTATTGGCAGTTAGCTTCTGTGGTTCTTATGAAATTTGCAAGAGTCTTCCTTGCACCTCGTCGCCGCTGCAGCGAACCTATTGTGGTAATAGTAATACCAGGTGCACAACTAAGTTCTCGGGTTGAAAATATCCAGTGATAATATCAACACATATTGTAACACAACGACCTTTTTCTAACCTCTACCATGTCAAACTTTGTGCCGAAAAAACAGCATTTGCGGGAAGTATTGTTTTTCTGCTTCAAGTTGAAAAAAAAATGCAGCTGAAGCACGTTGCTTGATTGAGGAGGCCGACGATTACCATGCACCGTCGAAAACAACATGTGAAGATCGGTACACCCGGTACAGAAGTGGCTATTTTGATACCGGCCATAAGGAGCGCTCGAGATGACCGCAAAAGTTTGAGAACGCCGATTTGAAAACGTTATTGAACGAAAATAATACAGAAACGGAAGATCAACTTGCCGAGACATTAAATGCATTTCCAAACGTTTGCACGTTGTGGGAAACAGTCATAAGGAAGGAAAGTGGGTTCCGAATGCGTTGACTGAGGACGGATGGAAAATCGAAAATCCACTTTCGAAATTTTGCTTTTGCGGCACAATAGAAAACCTTTTCTATATCGAATTATTACTGGCGATGAAAAATGCATATATTTGAAGAATCCCAAATGCATAAAATCGTGGCTTTCACTTGACGAAGCATCAACATCGACGGCACAGCCAAATCACTTCGGAAAAAAGCAATGCTCTGTGTACCACGCGCTGCTGAAACCTGGCGAAACTGTCAATGGGCATCGCTAGCGATAACAGCTGATGAATTTAAACCACGCAAAAATCACGATCTAGTAATTTTTCTGTATGACGATAAAATTCTTATAATGTTCATCGTTTCGTGGCTCTTTTGTCTTTAAATGACTTATCCAGTGGATTTCTGCCTTGGCGGCGGACTCACCTGAATCCATCGTAGGTGAGTCCGCGCGCCCTACGGATCACCCTCATACCTGCCCAGGCCTCAGTATGGGGGCTTTTAGACTTTGACGAGGAGAATGTCAACTCGTCGCGGGACACACTACGGCATTATTCTCATATTCTAGCGCTTCCGTGCAAAACACCGCGCCTTCGCTGCCTTGGATACCACGAAATGTTCACTAGCGGACCATTCTACACATCTCATTAAAGGGCACTTCTCATCGTAGTCCGAACATTTCGTGGTAGCAGGTTTAGATACAATAGGCAGCGAATCGACATATTTATAAATTACGGTTGGATACTATAGGGAGAAACAAGCAAAAACCTCGTGATGATAATACGATGCAGAAAAAATTAGAATATCGTGATTTTTATCGTTTTTGGGGTTTTTTTCTCGATTATTTGTTTATCGACACCCAATTCTGACTTGAAATTCGTGTTCAGTGGGAAAAAATTCGGCAGAAAAACATAGTCCGAACATAGCCAGCACATACCACTTTTTTGTTCTGGTTCTGTGTTATTGGAACATTATTCTCTCCAGTACTTAATTAAATCTAAAAAAAATACATATTTATACCATAGGAGGGACACTATGGCGCATCATTTTCGTAGTATTTGAGGCCTCAAACCCTGTTGTGCGTATGTAAATGCATGTACCCCTTTTTGTTTTCAATAGTGCACCACTTATGGGTAACTTTTCAATAATTTGCGATTCGGTTGGGTGGCGGTACCCTTTAGAAAATGCTTACGATTCAAAGCATCGCAAATGCCGTGAGTTTTTGCAGAAACGTATTCTTTGATGTCGTATGTATATGTGTGTAAAATTTCAGGGGCCTTTATCGACTCAAACATCACGATATTTATTCTTAAAAATCGCCATTTCTCGTTATCCCCTACTCGATGAAGCCTGTTGAAATTTTGCCTGCACACATTTTTATATGACATCAAAGAAGCTTCAATTAGTTTTTATAACAAGTCTTATGAGAGCAAAATTCATGATTTTGTTTATTATATAAGGAATAAACTTTAGGTAGGAGCAATTTGAATTTGGAGTATGTTGTTCTTTGATCAATTTGCGACAACTTTTCTTGAAGAACTTAAATGCTCAGTCCACTTGGAATGTGAGAAAAAAACGGGAATACCATTTTAAGCCCCCACCCAACGATAGAACTACCTTAAACCTGATGAGCAAATGGCTGGCTTAATCGCGACCTCCTCCATAGACTTTTGTCACTCGACAGAAATTGTTTATTTGCATTTAATAGTTTCTCGTGGCAGAGAGAAGAGAAATTGTTTCGATGGAAAAATAAAGCATCGAAGCATTCTGAATACCGGCATACTTACTTATCTGATCCCAGAACGAGTGTCACGTGTACCGTGAGGATAACTAACATAGACAGACATGTTCACATGTACATAATAAGATTTCACATTGGATAAATGCGTTTCACTGCATCGGAGCATCGCGCGTATATATAATTTTGATGCAACAGTTAAATGAAATAATTAGTACAAGTGTATGGATAACCTAAAACGAGTTGTGAACCACTGTGACGCGAATGTGCTTGTGGCGGAAGGGACAGCAGGACGTTACGAAATGTGTGCGTATGTACGTACCTGGTTGCCACCCGTAGTACGCATGCTCCCGATAATCCATCGATGACGAAAATTACAACGGTACAAGGCCCTCGTGAATCTGACAAATTATAGCTGTGGATCAGTCTACGGTGAACCTTCACGAATGGCGACATGAAAATTTGCCAAGACATTCCTTTTATCTCGTTGCGCGTAGTCCGGTCCATTCATAATGCAACCAGCGCTCGATACGACCGTGCAAGTGGCATCGATCGTTTACTTAGTCCACGCTCTACGGAGTGATACACTACGGCCGGTATCTACGTTGTGCAAGTTCGTTCATTTAATTTGGCTCGCCAGGTTGTGCACTGTTCGTCGTTGAGAATAGTGGACGAAACGTCCTTATGTTGAATTAGGCATGTACAGTGACCATTCCTATACGCATAAATTTGCATCTCGAATGATGCACGTGCTTTTCTTCCGGCGCAATAATGTCTCAGTGATTTTTAAAAACTCAGATGCCGTGGGTGTACATTTACCAAGGATAGTTCTTAGCTATTTCTATCCGTCAAAATGACTTGAAATTGGAGGAGGCTGCTTTGTGTGACGTACGACTTTAATGTGCAATTAAATTCATCACCTCGTAACTCTCTCAACGAAATAGCCACATTTAAGTACATATATGGAAAATATGGAAAAAGTAATAATAATCTGTGCGCAATTCTCATTCTCAACGGCCTATCCATTCTCATCGTCCCATTGGAGTACATTGGTGCATAATCGAGCGCTGATTTCTTTCGTAACTGGTCATAATTAAATTTATCTAACGCGATAAAATTTAAAAAAAAACAAACAAACACAACTACACTCACAGTTTGTTCCAACACGTGCTTGTGGCTGTATTAATTATATCGAGTGACTCCATGTCGTAGTGGTTCGTGGATCTTTTTCACTAGGAATATGTAGTCATAAAGAAATACTCAGCAAAATGGTATTTATAATTTAATCAATTTCTTCGCAAACCCGTTTAATCGTTTAATCGTTTACAGTTGGCGTTGTTTATGCAGTAACTTACGAAGATCTTGTCAAAAATATGTTTTTTAAAAGACACCAATTGATGAAGCTTCGTCTTTTCATTTTGGAAATTTCATTCTCTACTATATTCATAATGAATAATTCTTTTCTGTTCAGCCAAATTGGCATAAGTCGCTACGTTATTTCGTTGATTGCCTATTGCAAGCGATTAAACTTGTAAGTAATCGCTATTGGAACCCTTCAATCGTTTTTACGTATCCGCTTAATTAGTCACCTTAACCGGGATTTATTTCAAATAATGAGAACGACAGTACGCCAAACTCACGTGTCTTCAATAAATAAGTTCGAGTATGGAAAATCGCCTGGACAATCTGTGTGTGTGTGTGTGTGTGTGTGTGTGTGTGTGTGTGTGTGTGTGTGTGTGTGTGCGCGCGCGCGATAACGATTGGCAAATATAAACTCCAAAACTTTCTGCTGTTTCGTCTTCCATAAATTAGAGTTGAAAAACTTCAAATAAATGCCGGAAAAGAGGAGAATAGTCAATCTTAAGCTGCGTATCACAATTTTCATGAATGTAAAACAACAACATTGTACAATTATGAAATCTCGAACCATTTATTCTATTAAGAAACTTATTATATAATTATTAAATTCATATTTCGAATTCTATAAGGAAGGTTCGTGCAGTTCAATCTTCTCAATTTGCCCACAAATTGGTTTATAATGTCAACAACACTGAATTTATATAAATTGAACAAAGTCTATGCCTTTATTTTACCACTTTCATCAGGATCGATAATGAAATTGGTATCGGTGTTTATTCATTTTAATTATACTACAAAAAAAAACGATCAGATTTATACAGTTTCTTCAATTTATCTACTATTACGTCGTGGCTACTATGAAACAAAAAACATTTTAACAGTTGGTCCTAAAAATATTTTTCACATGTGAATAGAACGGAGGATGTGCGACTCGCGTCGCTGCAAATAAAATTTTATAATTTTTCAGCGCATCGACCAAATAAAAATGTAAACAATATTAATTGTAACACTGAAAGGCGATGGAAAAAGGTCGCCAAGCTGTCTAGTATAAAAATTTGCAACCAAATGGTTAATTTTGGAACATGACGAATCAGAATTCCCGAGCAATATTAGTTGAGCGCATCAAGCTGACACTGATCCCCCGGAGTCAAACATCGTTCCATATTCATAAAATACGGAACAAATCGAACGTTCGTCAGTATGTTTCAGAAACTTGACGTTTTTTTTTTAAATTACATTGCAATTATCAAGCGTCTATCGTCTTAACTCCCAAGAAAATTTACCTGGTAAAACATCATAATATACAGGAAAAGTGGTCGCGCGAAACGTGGAATGCGCAGTCTAAAGCTGTTCTGATTTTACTTCTCCGAGATTGTTATTCATCGGTTGTAAAGTAACGCACGAAGGCGACGGTTTACGCTGAAACTCCACAATATTCTCCTTAAAATTTCAAGAGAGCGAGGAATAGCTAGCGTGCAGAATGTATTTTTCGACCTATTCGAACAAATGTATTTGACGTGGTCAAGTATTGACCCGGTACGCTCCAGTCCCAGTCATATAGTATGGGAGGGTATTTCGGTAATCCAGAAACCACTTTACATGACAATGGTTTTTCGAATAGTCATTCGTCTTATCACAAATACATTTTTTGGTTATTGGCTAACATTTTATAACTGGGTTGAACAACACAACTTGGAGATCTATTATTATAATAATAATAACAACCTTGGTTATCATAAATGGAAACTGAAGAAATGTTGGGATCATTTTGTCAAGTTACAATATTGCAAATTTTATTTTACGTAGGGTATTATCCTACGATGGTACGAGAAAATGGTATAAGAAGTAATATTATTAAGTCAAAGTTGTTGACCAACTTCTCCCCTCGACATTTATATAGATAGCTTTTTGGTTGCCAATATTTTTGTATTCGGAAACATCAATCGATTTGGTGAATATTAACGTTCGATAACGCCACTGCGTTTCAGAAATATTTGTTGAGGTACAAATTTTATTATTATTTTTATTAAGTACGAAATGATTCATTATATAATAAGATGTTTTTAGAAATCACATTGATTACGGGAGTTAAGGAAGGAAGTCTGATTTAATAAGCATGAGAAACACGTGTATTTTTATCCACTTTTTAAAATACGTAAGCAAATAATTATTCAAGTTCTAAACTATTTCAATTGTAATTGTATGAACAACACGAAATAATTTTTTTTTTGCCATTTTGAGTATAACATTCATTCATTCGTGGTGTTGTTTGTACTTGTCACTAAAATCATCATCTTCCATTGAATGGAAAAAAGAGTTGAAAAAGTTGCAAAAATTATGTCCAGTAAAATTATATCTCCAATGAATATGAATAACGAGTTATGAAAAAAAGAAATCGATTTTGGGCTACATTTGGGTCCCTCCTTGGAACGCATACTTTTTATTCATTTGATTCACCAGCATTTTTAAGTACAAGTTAAGTACAAGTAAATCAAAAGAAATTCCAATACAAAACTTTTTCGCGTTCAGTTTTACAACTTTCGCAGAGAATCTATTTTGCGCGTGAAGTATTTTTTCTCAGGAACGTTAGTAGATTCGATGGAGATTCCGTGCCATTATGGGTTGGATAGCAGGCTATACAATATCTCACTTTTAAGATATTATTTGTATTTATACAGTGTAAAGTTGCGACTTTTATAAGTTTTATGATCCAGTAGCTATTAGGTACGTGCTACTATTATTACTATTGTTATTGTCGTTGTTTTTGTTGTGGTGGTCGTCGTTGTTATCATTGATGATGATGACGTTGTTATTGATGATGATGTTCTTAGTGATGTTGTTGTTGTTGGTGTTGTTGTTGTAATTGATGATGATGTAGTTGCTATTGATATTTTAATTATTCGTCCATGATTTTGACCATATTAACTGACATTTCCGAAATAAAAGCTGGCTGTGAATGAACATCTTTATGAAAATGTATAAATTCGAAACTTTATTTCACTGTAAGTGAAAAAAAAATGTTTACACAATCTTTTTTATTTTTTATATCACAAGATAAGTTCACATCAATAGTATGGAATAATAAGTCGGTAAAACTGCGACGTTAAAACACGTACAAACATATTTAAAATGGTCGTATATGATCGTGAACATACTCACTTGGCGATATTTGGGGGTCACTGATTGCGTATTCGCCATTAGGTTTGTGAACTTTGAATTTAAAGAACACAGTATATTCCAAAGAAGGACGATGGGTAAAGCAAATGGGAAAGATTTTCATCTATTCAAAGTTAGTGATCGCTCACTTCTTGCAATACAGTTGGTGTACGTATTTGGAATGAACGGTTTTTACTGGACATTAACAAGGCAGTTATATGTGAAATAGGATTTGGTCGATAGTAAGTTCCTTACTAAGATATATAACTAATGCCCAAGCAATACCGAATTTTGTGCAAAAAACACTGAAACTGTATAGTGTAACGATGATCCACCCAATTGATCTCACTGTTTTCTTCCCACGCATTTTTCGGATTCCTTTTCTGCCTACACGACTCTCGACACTAGCTACACCTTCGTTACCGCCGGGACATCACGCCGTTGAAACGCACAAACTCCGTCTCTTCCTCGATAAAGGCACGAAAAACACCTATTTTCCACTTTCCCAAGTCCAGCCATCAAACACCTATTTTTATGGCCTGACCTTGATAAAATCCGAGAAACCTGACGCGCCTAGCATCTTCCAAGATGCGTCCGTGTTTCACAATGTTCCGACTCCCAAATTCTCTCCCCGCCAAATCATGATTTTCCGACGAGTTAATGTTATGAGAATCACCCTTTTCCCAGGCTATCTAGTTAGTTGTAGTATTTCCAATAATCCGAGCAGCAGCGTAACGCTGTCCGTTGTGTGATTGAAAATAAACGTTTTGCAGCCGAGTCGGCCGGCTCTACTCACTACAATTTAATAAATAAATAACTCGCGTCCTCACAATGTACTATTTCGATTGAAGGGGCAATAAGTCTATTGTGGACGCAGTCGCTTCCGGTACTTGGATCTGTAACTCCCAATCTTTCAAGTCACGTTAAAACTAGGAATGCGATGGATGATTGCATAAGAACGAGTCGAAAGCAAGCCTCCAATAAAATGAACGCTATCGGATTAAGTTCCGATGTAACTGGCTTAATTCTTGCAGTTAGCTTTTGAATACATTATGCTGCTGAAATACACCGTTCGTTATTTCAATCCACGATTTAAAAAACTGACTGCTCAGGGCACGATTAGTTTTATTTAATATTACTACCAACTTTTTAAAATGGATGTTGATCGCGGTCATAAATTATGTGGGTAGTTCAGTTTTTTATTCTCTCGTTTTGAAGATTCAGTACCAGCTGGTGGTAATACTTGGGTTTTCGCGCGGCACAAAAAAGAATTCCTTTACGATTTGAACATTATATTACTATTTGAATTTCGAGCATGTATCATCTTTGAGCGATGTAGGTACGCGATATTTTTTTTTAATGTTCAGGTCACTATTATCAGTTGACACAATTATTTTACATTGGTAAAATATAGCAAACCTAATGGTGTAATTTTTTAAAATATAGGAGTTACTTTTCGTTCTTAGAAAAATTCACATCCAACTGTTTCGTTGCAGTGTCCCCAACTAGTTTCCTCGCTTAAAGTTTTCGCCGGTTCTCATGACTTGCTGTCGATTGTCAGGTTTCGGTTCCTGAGCCATGAAGCTCTTGACGCTTTTTCGCTGCTACTTACAATAGTTTTTATATCTTATTTCTGAGACCCCAGGGTATCAATTGAAAGCCTTAAAATGAAATTAGATTTTACCGCCATTTTACTGGTACTTTCATTAGATGTGATTTACTTTCCTCCACCCTTGATTAATATATTATTGGAGAATCGTCGCAGCCAAATTACTAGTCTCAAAAAACCTGCAAGTTTTTTCACCGATATCAGTAATTTTAATTATTTCGGCATCAGTGCTCTTTGCCAAAGCCCTTGAGATAGAAGCATGACCTGCGTACTACGATGATTCTCCAATAATAGTCTTTCTCGGATTCTTTCTAGAAGCTTTAGATCTCCTAATCGCTTGCAGCAAGCATCTCATCTTGACGTGAATGCGCGTCCGATATTCGCGTAAAAAAACAAAAGAGAAATCCATCCGCATCAAAGCAAATATCTTTTTTTCAAACGTAAATTTTATGTTTGAACATATCACCGTCGCGTCTCATTGTCAGTGAAACAGTAACGATTTCTCTCTTGATTTTTTTTTTTTTTTTATATTACCATGTAAATAAATCGATAAGCATTTCAATCACCTGCGCAAAATCCGTGACAACAACAACCTTTTTTGCTCAAATTCTGTATTCATGCTAAATTTTGATTTATTTGGTCTCACTCCCAGAATTCTCAACTCGCAGGAGGATATTTGACAACCTAGAAAGAATAGACATAAAAAATCATCGTGGCCCACGACTGAAATCAGTTTGTTTCTACCCTCAAAAGGAAAATACATGGATTTGAAAATCTTCGTAAAGCTAAAAGAGGCCTCGCATAATTCAGGGGGAAGCTATAGAAACTGTCGAGTTATTTTTCATTCAACGCAAATTGTAATGTTTCTTGAGGCTCGATAACTAAAAAGTAAAACTTAAAGAAATTGTCCTGTGCCCTAAAAAGAAATGATTTAATTTGGCCATTTTCCTAGGTCCATAGCGACAAAACTCCCTCGAAGGTAATTTTTAGGTCAACATTACAGTTGACTTTGGTGTCTTTATTGGAAGGCCGATTGTCTATGAAATATCGTAAATTTCAGCGATCCGTTGGGCTATCCGTCTGTCTAGAATCCCACTCTGGGATTGAATTTCTAGGACAGCTTTTTCAAGTTTTTCTTAGCGAGTGCTCGTTGAAGCGTGTTCTGTACCGTTGACTCGAGGCCTGATGTGTAATCCCCCTTTTTCAATTGATTTGGCTGTTTAAATTTTATAGGCCAGGTTGTATCAAACGAAAAAATAACAAGGAGCTCGTGGATCTCTTGAGCAGGAAGTAAACTTACTTATAAACAGTGCATCGTGCGAAAATTGTTCTACCCATTACTTAGCCAATTACAACATATTGTGACAACATTGCAATTAATGTTTAATTATCAACATATAATAAATATTCAAATAATGATATTTATTGTTTTATCAAGAATTCAGAGAAGGGTACCTATTTATGAAAAAAAGAAATGACTTTTCATTTGTTTCGATCGAAAATAATTTTGTAAACTACAGTTTTGAGCAATATTATCATTTTTATATATTTTTTATTTATGTTACATCCCCGTAACACCACCACCACGGCGGCTTAAGCACGAGCATCCCTTCTTGCGGCAACGCATGGCACAATCCTAATTCGGGGATGAATGCGGTGGGGAGAGACGCTCGGGGCCCAAAAGTGGGGACAAGCGATTAGAACAAATTTTCTTTTGGTTCGGAAAAGTAAGGAGCGAGAGGAGACGGTGAAAATTCTGGACCTATAAAGGATATGTAAATTGCCCTCTCCAACCCCTACGTAATAGACAAAGATAGTTGATCGACTAGTATTTAGCTTAAAAATCAGTTCTTGGTCAACGGTCTTTGTAAACTCCTCTTAAGTCTTAAAAATTGTACAACTTCTGGACAGAGCAGAATTTCTGTACTGCCTTTCTAACTCTCAAATTTAACAAGGAAGAAATAGAAAAGAGTAAGTAACCAACTGCGAGGACAAAAGCGAACTCTATAATTCCTTCATCATCCATCGAGTTGCGTAGTATTATTTATGATGGTGCATATTTATTGTTTTCAAAGTATAGGTACTCTTTCGAGCTTTCGGTAGTCACGCGTGCGACTAACAATAAGTGAGCACGGTATCACCAACAACAATTAACTATGCAGTTGTCACTTTTGAAGTAATACTAAATATATTATCATTCATTTATATAAAATACTATAGGTAGTTTAATAATAAACTAAGTAAAAATCATATTATATAAAGTCTTTTTTTAATCTTTTATATCACCATGAGACATAATTTTAACAAACTCGATGTGTGTTCGGTATGCCTCACGGTTTATAATAATAAATCGTAAACTTAATCGTATATATTTAGTTAATTTCAAACAACAGGTTATTATTCGATTTAAAAACTTTAGAAGACTTCCACCGATTGAATACCTTTTTGCCATTTCTCTGACCTGTTTCAAGATATTGCCAAAAAACGATTGTGAAAATAACTGCTTTAAAATTTATGCTTAACGGGTAACATCACTCCAGTTTTTTTAAAAAAATCTATTTTTTATTATAAAATATACTTAAGGGTCATAAAAATAATATAATATTGGTCCCATAGCGAGAAAAAAAGTGCTAAAGGGTTGAATTTTCGGTTTTCCTACACCGTGTACTGTCTCGTAACACGCAAAGTACTTTCAAAGCTTTAAACGCCAAAATCTCGAAACCACGTTTTTCCAATTGCGAGGACGGTTTACTCGGAGACTATTGCATGGATCGGTTTGAACTTTAGACAGTGGCTTCATAATTACATTCTTTACAAAAGTGCGTAGCCGTTTTTCAATGCATTTCATATTTGTTTTTTTTTTATAAACAATTTACTGCTCCTTTTACTTTTCGCCAATAATCGAACTTTTTTGTTCACAAGTACGCCATTTTTACAAAACGATATTTAAAAAAAAACGCTGCGTAGTTTTATGGGCAATATCATATAGATTAAGAATTGCCATCCTCCCTCCCGTATAGTACGAGAGCCCGCGATATAGCTGGGATTAGCCCGAACCAAAAAATAATAATATCAAAAATTTTCTGCGTATCGTCTGACCCGACTGCATTTTCGAAAATGTCAAAAAAATTTGCCGACCCGAATCATAGTAATACGTCTGATTTTCGAAATATACTTGAATGATAGATCCAAAACACCGAAAAAATGTTTTTCAGACGCCAGTAGTGTAGCGCCTAGCAAGGCGACCATTTTCAAAAATAAAAAATGAGACAAAAAAAAGAACTTATAGCAGCCCGTCTGAAAATCTTTTTTACAAGTTAACTTGGATTAGTTGATGCGAAAAAATCACTTCTCAGAAGAAAATGTGAGCACCTTATGTTTTGAGACCGTTTTGAAAATGTTAAAAAATGTTACCAATCGGTAACATAGCAATTTGTCTGGAAATTATTCGACATGATGAAATGAGTTAGCCAGATGTAGACAAAATTGTAGCATCTTACTTATCAGACATATTTAGATAGTCAGAAATCGTTAAAAAATGTCGTTGTGGTGGCGTATAAGTCTATTAAGCCAACGAACAAAATTGCAGCGTAATTAAGCGCTTATATAAAACTGTCGAATTAAAGTTGAGGGAGTTTTTTTTTTTTTTTTTTTTTTTTTTGATAAATTGAACAGAAGGAGACTGGGATAAAGTTTGAACAATACTGTTTATTTAAAAAGTGACAAAATAAGAGCATATTCAATCGCTGTCGGATTCATCATCATTATTGTCCTCATCAAGGTCACTCTCTATATTACTACCTAAGATCATCATCATCAATGTCTTCTTCTGGGGGAAAAAAATGTCATTGGTCGAACTCACTGATTTCTTTATAAAAATTTTACAATAAAAGTCGTGCCAACTTTACCTTTCGTTGACATTGATTTTTCATCGAAAATATCGTCGTACGACTCTGGTAGTTGGTTACCGGAGAACCACGAAAATTTTAAACGTCCCTCGCTGTCATACCAACCGAAATCTGCGGGGTTTATGTCAGTTGGATTTTTTGTGCCAGTGTTACTCCATAATTGTGCAATATATTTTGTTCGCAACAAATGCTGTTGCAATTCTGTTTTGCATGGCGGCAGATTGCAGGCATCGTAATTAATTAACTCCAGGCTCAGAGTTGCAGATACATTTTCACTTTTCATTTTATATGTTTTCGTGAAAATGTTTAATCTAGCCGAATCAACATCATTAATTTTTTTCTCGTCATATAATCTGCACGTGAATTCTTCCAAGATGTTGAATACATTAATGGTATCAGAGGTATAACTACCTAAATCTACGAAAGCCTCTTGGTAGCGTTTACAATTTTTCAGTATTGCCAATCGTCCTTTTTTCCCTTACGATATAAGGCGGGATTGTACATAATTGCAGCCGGTCATAGCGTGAAAAGCGGATAAAAATTTTGCCAGAGAAGATCCCTATGTTTCATACAGGCGCGAAACATCACAGCAATAACACGTACGACTAATAAAATGAGCATCGCTCGAGATTAGTGCAGCCTGCCGATTGAGGGAGGGAGGGAGTGTAACAAAACACTGCTGAATTTGCGGGATGACTCCGAAACTTCTTTTTCGTTTTTGGAATTGTAGGCGACATTAAAAACAGCGTCTGAAAACAGTATTTTAGCAATCCTGGCAGACACACTAAAGGCTCAAACAAAAAATTCGCCGGGTTATGACAAAATGTATGTACATTTTCAATATCTGACGCATTGTGATAATACCGATTGCATTTTTTGTTTGACATAGCAGAAACGGACTCCCATCTAGATGCTACACTTTTGACCGTTAATACCCGACTAGTTGGGTTCAGGATCATCTAATCTAACGATTTTATACGATTTTGGATGTAAACCGAGCATGCATGGTTTTGGTCGTGGGATGATCTCGTACTAGTATAAAAAAAGGCAACTTCGAAGATTGACTGTGGTACCGCCATTTTGTAAAAAAATGTCAATAACAAAATATTTTTCTACACTTGGATATATGGTTGGTCAACCATCTAAAAAGATTTCTGGTCCCTTCTTCCATAGTTCCAAAATTAATTCTCAAAGTTTGGCCTTTTTTCGGACCTCGAGGGTGGCCCTCTATATGTCCCGATCTTCTTTGCTTGGAATTGAGATTTCTTCAAAACTATTGAACATTTCTTATGATGTTTATTTAATTTTGTTGAGAAAGACTTTTTTTGTCAATTCTATGTAGGGTTTTAGAGGATATTCGAAATAGAAATTGAGACAGTGTACGTTTTTGTCGCGATTCGACCTACAGAATTATTTCTCTAGAGCCCCGGCAGCAACTAGAGAAATAATTTTACCAATTGATGGATGTCAGCTAATTCAGATTTTGAATTAGCGAAATTTGGTTGATTAATTTGAGAAGTTCAGACTCCCCGGGACGAGTACACGTTGGGACCCGAAAGAGAAAGATTTAGTGTGAAAAGACTTTGTGGTGAGAGAAGGAAGAACAAAAGGCTTGCAGGTACTTACGTGATATCCGCTGTATTCCTTTTTAATTCGACAAATTTGTGCGTTCTCGCACTTTTCTGGGACCACTACGGTCAACTTAAATTAACTTGACTTGTCTAATTGGCAAAATAAACGACAAAGCGATGCTGCGCAGGCACGTTATGACGCAGAAGAAATTTCCATAATTGTACAAGATTTGTGACATGGCCTGTCACTAATTTTCAGATCGAACTGACGAGCGTATCGATCATTCTCGGCACCTCCCTCTTCCTCACGTTCGGTCGCCAGCCTAGCGCGACCGACGCCGTAAATCGCGGGCCGATCAGCATTATTGCCAAAAATGCTGATCGGCCCGCTTAGGCTAATATGCGCCATCTCGATAATCTCGATCATCTTCGGCCGGCGCCAGGTATCGTCGGTGGCACAAAACATTTTGGGACCAATTGAGAGTCGAAAAATATGGGTTCGAAAAATGTCTACTTTGTTTTGTTTTTTTCAAGATTTTATTTTCTTCACAAGAGAATGTTATTCGCTCGTAGCAGGGCTTTAAAAATATTATATATTTAGCGGATATTTAGTCGGAAGATATTATCTCGGTCGTAACAGCAGAGTATAAGGATGATTAAGTTTGAAATCATTTTGTTTATTGAAATATTGATGAGTTCGAGTAATTAACGTACACCGTAAAGCAAAACCGCACAGGGATCGTCAACCTTTCATAAACAAATTCTTAATTCTTTCTCATTAATAGCATTAGAAACACTTACCATATGCCGACGTATTTTTAGTATCAATAAACCGGTAAACCTTTTATACCATAAAAATTGTAATCGCTGGTGTCAATTTGAAGGACGCAAGCATGAGTCAACAAGCCTCAGATCGCAACGTTGTCAGCGTCTGCAAAGGGATCTTGAATGTTAGGTTGGAACAAATGTCTCTTGATAATCTCTATCCAAGCCTTTGTACAAATACTTTTGGCAGAGTGGATGAATAAAAAAATGATCCAGCTAACACTGTTTGCATCTTTGTATTTCGAGAGACGTTGGCTTTTTTGATCTGGAAAAAGGTTGCCCAATGAATGGAATCACCCACTCGTGTGTCAAAATAATTACTTCTTTCCGAATGTTTTTTCTTCTAATAAAAATTATGTTTTTCGTATGAGTCGCAAAAGCATTAAGGTCCATGCATACAGACAAGGCGATAAATATTTCAGAGCCTTTTGCCAATTTAGGAGTATAGGAATTCAGGTTACCATACCTTTGATGGAAAACAATATTAATCGTGTACTCGGGTGGGTGGGTTACAGTATTAACAAACAAATGTGGCTATATTGACAAGATGGCCTTCATCTTTACTAACAATATGTAATCTAATGAATCTTGGATCGATTTTCCACGATCTTTTTATTGACCATGTTAGACATTCAATAACTGTCCCTATTGAGTGACTTTCATTTGGAGATAAACAATTTGTATCTGCTACGAATAATATCTACAGGGTGATAATGAATGCACCCACTAAATCGTCTTTTGTCGAAAGGTAGAATAAATCATATATTGAATAGAGAGTTATATACAGTTGCATGAAAACGTGTCCGGCCAAACATAATTTTATGATGAAGTAACATTTGAAGGATGCAAAATGGAAAAACAAATATATCATCGAAAAGTGCTTTTATTGTGCAATCAAAATATGTAATACAAAAATTGTTTATAAGGTTTAACACTTGTTTGTAACAAAAATGACACATTTTGCATGCTTTAAACGTTACATAATCATAAAATTATCTTTGGCCGGTCACTTTTGCATGCGACTGTAGGTAAATTATTGTATATACTTTAACAGAATAGATAGAACATTGATATCAGAATATATCCATAGATTTTGATCTACCCATGTGAGCAACCTAGCTTTACTTTTCTGGCTATACTTACAAGGTGGCTCCCTCCGATTTCCATCAAATTTGGTAAACGTGCAGAATGGACAAACACAGGCGACACGTATTTGTTGTTCTATTCATCATTATTATTATGAAAGTCTCGTAGCCGAAGAATACAACATTTTGCCCCTTTAAACTTATTTTTTTGTTATCTCGAGGACTATCGAGGACAGTTGTATCATATATTTTGACTCCTTGTACTTTCATTTTAACCTATTTTTATTTCTACAAATTTTCGTCCATGCCGCACCGATGACCAAGAACTGTGAACTTTTGAGAAGGGGCACGGGTAGAAATTGTAGTAGTAGGGGCCCGCTCCAGGCGCTCTCAGGCTGCCTACCTGACTCTGCCTTGTTACCGCACTCGTATAGTAAGACGCCTCGCCTAATACGCTCCTGATCACGGCGCTAATGGTTGCCCGCTAAGAGTGCCATAATAGTGCCGCCCTAGCCCTACTACAATTTATATTCGGGGTGACATAACCTAAATCTGGTGTACAATCTATAAACACTTGTCAAAAGGTATATTCTCCGTGACTTTCCGTGAAAACTAAAATATGTATATAATGTTCTCAATTGATTTTAGTAAAGTGTATGAGCGTGGAACGTACGAGTTAAAACGCTGCGAAAAAACGATTATATCGGAACGATAAACAAAATTCCTAATATCTATTAAGTAATAACAAGATATTTCTATTGAAAACTGTTAAAAAAAAGTAAATCGACAAATTACGATTATCATTCATATTATTGTTCGTGATGAGTCATGTTATGCTTATGAAAAAAACTGCCTTTGCTTCGCCTGCCTTTGGCAACGGGTGAATTAGAGAGTCCTCGCGATACTGTCGTGTCGCTCCGAAATGGGGAGTGCGAATGCGCTGCTCCGTTACGAAATTAATGAGAGATAGTATGGCAGTCTCAGGCTTGCCATGTCATGGCAAGCTGTGTGTAGCACTACCTGAGCAGGGCTTGTAGCAAGGCCTTGTAGCAAATGAGGCAAACGCTATAAAAATTCTACCCGGAGTAGAATGGATGGAGTAGTATGGTTTGACTGGAATTTACAAATATGCAATCGCGTATTGAAACGAACCTGCTGATATCTACGTGGAGATTAACTGATCGTATAATGCACATGGCTAAAATATCGAAGGGCGCTTTCACCCCCTTAATTATGAGATATTGGAGAAATGAGAAATTTGTATTCGCTAGTTTCCCATCATCTACGTGTATGCATATTTACATCGAAATCGATTAGAAATTCTCCGAGTTTCGACTCTTGGACGTATGAAAAACAATATTACATTTGCTGTTATGTGCAACATTTTCATTTCCAGTATATATTATGTGACAAAATAAACGTTGTTGCAATTTGTCATTTTTTCTTTTTGCCTTTTATCCTTTAAAAATCGGGTTCCGCAGATATAAAAAAAAAATACGCGTCGCCTATTTTTGCCCATTCTACAAGCATACCATATTTCATGGAAATAGGAGGGGTCCCCTCGAGATCTTTCCTCGTTAGTCGCATTGTCGCATTTTCTCTTTTTATCGGTACTTAGGCACACGCGCAGCACGGTTACCTATTATCTACTCCTCCTAACACTCTCTTTTTAAAGCTTTTTTTGACGTTTATTTTCGGATTCAATGACTGAACTAGTAGGCCACTTGGCCTCTGATCTCCCACGGTCCCCTACCACCGGTCTAGATACTCTCGATGTTACACATGACATCAGTTTCACCAGTCAACAGAAGATATATGAATAGGCGAGGGCGTACCTGCAATTCGTCCGAGTTTTGGTCAAATGTAAAATAAATAAATATTCGATGAACCTATTGTTACCTATTGTGTTTGTTTATATACCTCGTAGTAATCTTCTAGAATGAAAGCTCCGACCCAAATTAGCGCGTCCTAATGTTCTATCGTCGATACGATATTATGTACGTTCACCTCTTGTTCATACTACCACCTTTAATTATTGTCATTGTATCATAAAATGTTTACCCCTTTACCTATACTTGCGTTTCCTTTTCAGTGATGGTCGTCTGGTAGAAGGGGATCAAATATTGGCTATCGATGGACAACCGCTGGATTCCAACATATCACACGAACAAGCGATTTCTATTCTTCAAAAGGCTCGTGGGCTTGTCGAGCTAGTCGTAGCCAGAAGTTGTCCAGGTATGAACTTGCGAATAGCGGAATAATGTGTCAATAATATATGTTCGTAGCACTAACGTTATAGTAATCGCTTTCTAAATATCTTATATTTCTTATGATATATTTTTCCCATATATATACTCACTCTATTTGATCGATATCTCCCATTATAATTCCCATAAGGTTATCCATTTAATTAGGCGGTCGTATCTGCTTCTTCACAATTAACCCTTTCACTGGGGCGCAAGTGATGCGGCATATCGAGTCTGGATCATAGCGGCAAAACCGGAAATCACATCTACAGATGTAACAGTCATTATTGTCCTTCAGCTTGCCCTTTTCGTATTCCCTTCTTCTTGTGGACTAAATCATTACGGTTTAAACTCGGGCGCTGCCTGCCAACACATTTATATGCAGCCGTATTTTGGCGTTCTGTTAAAGAAGCCCCGAAAACTGTCAAAGTTACCCGTAATGTCAATGTAACTCCTCCATTTTACAGCAACGTTTTTATGTTGGAAATCTTATTTCAACGTTAAGCCGGCAACCTTGCTGTGGACGACCGAAAAACTTTGTGCATTTCTAAAATTGCTTCTGGAAACATTTTTGCCGATTAGTATCCTCCATTAAAACAAAGTTACTAGCATTGTTTTGATAAAAGATAATATCCCGGTAGTAACTTTCTGTCATAAAAAGGAATACTTTTGGCTGAAATTCGCTTTTAAACGAAAGTAAATTATAAGCAGATTTTTGCGAATAAGTTTAAGCTTGATGAATACAAATTTGTTTTGCGGGTTGTATGATGGAATCGTAAGATGATAAAGTTGTAACTGATGGGTTCCACATGCACATAACCATTTATCCACCTCAGCCAATTAATTAATTTCAGCCATTAAATCTTCCAGCTTTAAAACAACAGACATGTTATAGCAATATGAATATTCCGGTGTATCTGGGGGAAACCAGTTTTATATGACACAACGGTTTTGACCATGACCATCATATTTTCGTGTACAGAAGCGGGAAGCGTCGCGCAAACGGATGAGGTTTCCGTGGCTTCAAGTTCGACCGTGGCAGCAGGAGATACTGGCTCTGTCATTGGCCCGGCTGCTCCTGGGCATCAAATTATATCCGAGAAAGATCCTTCGTTGTCGTTATCTCTTGGAACCCAAGAAGATACAGCAGCAACGACTCCGACTCCTGGAGGGCTCTTGATCGAACGAAGTCCTTCCGCAATCAGTGACACTTCTAAAACTAGCTCTGACATGGTGGTAAGTTGAATTTTACGCAAAGTCGCGAATATATCATAAATACTTTGAAAAAATGTATGCACCAATCTTGTTCGAGCGTAATTTCCCTACACGACAACACAAGGCATTCATAATAGTGTTCGATAAAACAAAAAAAAAACAGTTGAGCAACGACGTTTATTTTACTTTTTATCGGGGGATTACTTTAGGGACACTTGTGACATTGGTTCAGTGTTGAAAGTATGAGTTTCGTGGATGCTCTATAGGTAGGACTTGTCAGAAAATCAAGCAAGAGTCGTGAATAATCCCATCAAATTATTATCAACATACTATAAACAACCCCTGCAAAAATAAATCAACGACCAAATTGGAAGACATATACTCGATGATAAACTACATGTTATGCATGGACAGTGTTATAGATAGCATTTCGACACACAAAACAGTACGTTGTTGGTATTAGTTCGGACAGTTCATAAAATCTTTGGGTATCAAGTTCGACATAATAAGAAAATCAAATCTTACTTATAAAGTTGACTCGTTTTAAAACAAATATATCTATACAGCTCCTTAAATTTCAGACTTACGACATTCTCTGTGTGAGATTTTGGACAAATTTTGTGAGGAGGAATGAAATATCTACGGAATGAGAGAGTGATACTTATGGGCTGAGAAAGCACGACCTATCTGCGACAGATGATGCGATCAAACAAATAATTCATTTATTATATAGACTCGCAATATAATTTTCCTACTTCGATGTAGGTACAAAGTCTAGCTATTGATTGTCATCACAAGACCGAGATCAATGCGTATCCCGTATTTCCGTATTGTTCAATAATTTCGAAAAATATGATAATGAGTGCTCTCGAAAGTCATCATTTGCGTGCAGCAGTTATGCAACAATCGCTACTTAACGTTTCACAGATTTGTGTTCTACCATGGAATTGTCGGCAACGACGTTAACACCAGCAGCAACAACAAAAAGATCGAGAAAATAAGCATACGACCGATAAGGCATAAGAAAATGAGCAAACTAAAACTAATTTAAATAGAGAATAGGAAATCTCGTATTGTAAGAGAATTTCTACTCTGTGACTGATACGATATAACGAATATTTGAATTACTCCAGCGAACCGGCGATATAATGGTTTCTTCTTTGATATATGGTATAGAGTGTGACAATTCGTGCTTGTAAGGATAAATACGGATAAAACTGATACTGTATTATTCAATTTTCAGCTAAATACCGAATGGGCACAAGTGGAAGTAATTAATCTAATCAACGATGGAAGTGGCCTCGGTTTTGGGATCATTGGGGGACGAAGTACAGGCGTCGTCGTTAAAACTATTCTGCCGGGCGGAGTTGCTGACCGCGTAAGTTCGACATAGTATACACTTTTTTTTTACATACGAAGATTTGGAGCATAAATCTGTCTGCGATTCTGGGTGTAAGCGGAGCTTAGCAAAATAAGCTTCTATACTTTGAAAACGGTACTTTCTCTTCGGGTAACAAATTTGACAAACACCCACCTGATGCAACCGTGGCCCAAGCGGCTCTCAGAGATCTGTGATATTTTAATCAATTTTACTTTTAACAGTCAAATATTGGGCGGCAGTAGGTTACAATATTGATAAACGTAACATTTTATTTTTATTATATTCGGATTAGTCGAGACACTCACCTTGTCTCATACCCCTGAGCATCGTTAGGATATAATAAAAACGCAGAATTTACGAAAGTCAAGCCCGCCAACTGGGTGAAGTAAGTACATTTATTATCTACTTACGATTTCAACAAGGTTTCCGGTTCGTAAGTCACACTGTTTTTTTATTTTTTTATTTTTTTGACAAACGCTCCTCGAACTTTCTAACACTACTTTTCTAACATTTGACGAACTGTACAGGTCGAATCCGATGATCTACTAATTTTACGTTTTATCCTCTCGTACCTGCACCGTCTACTGATAACTCTCTATTCATCCCTCTACTAATCATTCAATAATCTCGAACGGGGCCGGGGATTACCAATTTATAATATCTGCTCGAATATAGCGTTGTCGTCGGGGACAATTTGACGATTACAATTGAAAGTATTGAACGTATACTGATTTTAGACCTAGTTGAGCGCACATTGGGGCAGCTGACTCACTATTAGCGAAACGAAGCGCCACTACTCAATCAGTGGAGAGATAAAGAAGAAGAATACTTTATTAAACCTTTTAGTGTCGAACGTAGATATATCGTCCTCTGCAACAAAAGTACCAACGTCGATGGTTCGTTGGTACTTTTATATTTCGTTGGTATACGATCACGTCTTACTATTCACATTGCGAGAAAACTCTCTCGCAATGTGATCCCAAAATAAATTTATAAACACTAGCGACACCCGGCATGCGTTGCAATGCCGTTTTGGTGTCTAAATTCATTTGACACACAATATCTTTTGTCTTTCTCTCCATGTGTCAAGCATGAACTTTCCAAATATAATCTATACTATAGACATTTTTAGCGATTGTCCCCGTGCTTCGTTGATGAATATTGCAAATGCGAGTCGCACTGGATACTGCAAACGTTTGAAATCGAATAGCATATATTTTGGGATCATTGGGATACGTGACAACAATACATCGTTGTTTCCTTCAAATTTCTTCATATTCTATTTTAAATTGCAGTTTCGCTGATATTGTTCATCATATTTTTCCCTGGAAGCCCAGTATCGTTGCAAAGTCGTGGTGGATTGATGTTTCGTAAAAGTATGATGGACACGCCCATTTACAAAGTTACAACGTGCGGCGCTATGTCTGGCAAATGAAACGAATTCAGGAATTCAGTTGGATAATTAACAACTTGTTTTTGATTAATAAAAGCAGCAATCGACTTGTACGTTTAGAGTTTCTCATGAAATTCTCTTTTGAATCGTGAAATTTATATAATTGACATTGGTGTTTTTGCTGCTAATATGGCACGTTTCCTTAACCACTTACGTTTTTTGCAGTTATGTACAATATTTTCAAAAACTTTGTGAATCAATTCGTCTATTGTTGCTGTTATTTTACGAAAGTTTGTACTTCGTCGTACAACATACTCTAATCCTCCGTTTCTGAAACTTGTAATGTATGTTTCCTTTTCGATTGAGGTGTAGATCTTTCACTCGCTTCCCGATTTAGAGTCACGATTAATTTGACATTCGCTGTCAAATGAATTATGCAACTAATATACATATAATATCGAGTCGATCGACACGTTAAAACAAATTAGTGTCGTTTATTTCGCTTGTCACTTTGGTAGCATTCTTTGTCAGCTGTCAAATAATCTCTATATTATAGAGATATACATAATATTAATTTTGTTTTGCCCCGTACGCGTTTATTTTGGCAAATAAAATTATTCTACTAACGCAGAAACCTTCTCGGGAGTGCGGACTACCACATTCACCAAATTTTCATCGCAATCGAATGAATGAATGGTATAGGCACCTATGCAGGACAAACGGACAGACAAACAAACAAACATTTTTCCATTTTTATATATAAGAAGATAATAAATTTACAAAACATAATAAATGATCTAATTTTATTTTGTAATGTGTTGCTTTTGGAATGTGGCAAATATCATTCTTAGTTTTGTTTTTATGAGGGTTTTCACAAACCTTAGCAACTTTGTCAACTTGCCTTGGCATTCTTTGCATAGGTACGATACTTTTAAATAAATTCAGGATAACTAAGTTTCCCGGCACAATCTTATGTATTGCGTAAATGTTTATAAAACCTACTTACCTTTAAATGCTTTATATTGTTTTTCAGGATAACCGCCTGCAGAGTGGGGACCACATTCTTCAGATTGGCGATGTTAATTTGCGTGGAATGGGAAGTGAACAAGTTGCTGCAGTTCTACGTCAATCCGGAACACACGTGCGTCTTGTTGTAGCACGTCCTGTTGAACCTACCTCTCCAGATTATCAGGTACGAATCCGAGATCAAGTGTTGTAATTTTATAGCGTAGTAATTATAATCAACGAGCAATATTTTAAGGGATCATTCGACTTTGTACTTTTGAAAAATAGACTTTCGTTTCTTGCATTTTTTGAAATTTGATAAGCGCTTGACCGCAAATCATCCCCGCCAGCTTTTTTTAAACTTAATCTTTGGAGAAGTATCGATTGTGGTTGTTTGCATAGACATTGAACATGCAGTTTAAAACCTAATCCTTGTTACGCACTTTTTTTATTTTCACATCACGTCGCTTGAATTTTTTATGAAAGAAAACATTCTTAAAAATCGATGAATTTTCGGGCCAACAAAGTAGAATGATGACCCCTTAGCCCTTTAAGCGCTAAGCTGTATGGCGCTAAAAGCGTGCTGCTGAATATGAATCAGAATTACTCGGAGCTATCAAAAGATGAGCGCGCAAATTAAAATTTTTCGAATACCCTTAAGATTTTTTCTTAAGGGTATTCGAAAACAAAGTACTAACGAGCAAAACACAAAGTCCAGAAATAGGTACGTAGCTGTACTGATAATCTCAAAAGTCTCTGGTAACGACAATTTCGTAAACAAATACACACAAACCTAATGAACAGCTCTGATAAAGCATTGCAAAAAACACACTGAAACGCATTCTTACTATGTTTTTATAGCTCTAGGCTTACAAACATTAATATCATATATGTATGCGTTTAGGACCCTGATTGTGGTTCTGTGAATGGCGTGAATACGTGCGTTCGTAGCATCAATCAAATCAATCAAAAGTACAATTTCCCACAAAAAATCATAGAGCCACATATATTTGGAAATGATTGTACGCATTAATAAAATAGCAGCGGCAAGTCGCATGGAAAAGCTCGACCAACGATTGGCGGAAAAATCTCTTTGAGAACGTATCTGAGAGGTATTATTATTTCTTAGGCGCTCGGAAGTCACGCACCCATCGTCCCTACGAAAATTCTTGGAGATCCTGATGAACTGGACCGGCATCTGGAAAATAATGTTCCTGAAACTTTTAATAGTCACAATCACCGGAACGTCGCAGATCCTGAGAACGGATGCATATATGCTCAAGAACAAGACATGGAAATTCACGTAATAGCAATTATGTATTGACATAGAAAATATTAGTCAAATATTACGAAATTATTTGTCTACATATTTGTACATACAAGTTTCACTCAATGATGATCGTTTGGTGATCGTACGAATGTTATTGTAGTGTCTAGAATTAGAAAACTCATTTTATTGAAGAAGAGGAGAATGCTTCCGCCGAATAATCATCGCCACTGATTTATTTATCATCATTGCTCTTGTAGACAAGACCTAGTCTCATCATGGATATCGTGCGGAACCCAATTCCAATCGGTGCTATACCAACAATCCCGGTTGCTTCTATAAGTGCTCAAATACCAGAGCTGCCACTCCTTTCCATGGACACAATCGATGTCAAGTCTCTCCCGGAGATGGAACGTTTTTCGGTAGAGCTGAGGAAAGACATATACGGGCTAGGTATCACGATAGCAGGATACGTATGCGAAAAAGGTAATTATAGATTTCATTTAATAAAGTATGTCTGCAAAGGTGGGGGCAGACCCGGGATCTGGTTTAAGGGGAAGTGAGGAACGGAGAAACACAGTGAACGGTGAACTGGCGAAAGAAAAATAGTTGAAGAGACCGGAAGAATTAACAAAAAAAATATAACAATGTTTATTATAATACGATAAATTACACAATGATGATGTACCGGCGAGCGAACCGATTAATAGCGGCAGCGTCACTCGCGACCGCGTGGCCGTTAGAATTAGTCCGTTTAGAAAAGCCGTTGTCGTTATAAGGGATCGTATATAGAATTTCACTACAATAAATCAAAAGGAATGTCCACGAAGGAAAGCCGGTTCGAAAATAGTCCACAGAATCGCACAGAACTGAATAGAAAGAATAGCCGAAGTCGAATTATATGTAAGAATAAACTTGGTTGAAGCGCGTGTCGAAGATCCGTTTTCAGTAGAAGCCGAACTAGAAGTCAGGATGCCGGAAATCGATGTAGTTGATCGATTGATGAGTGGGGGGAGATCTCGTTACGCGCGAGTACGGCCGAGTCCACCCGAGAGTCAAAGGCCGAGACCTGCTGACCTCTCGCATGGACTCCCGACACTACGCACTTTCCTGAACAAAGTATATCTATAATATTGCCTACAAACACACTATTAATTAGCTCATGTATTAGAAAAAGTTTCGCTATTTCTATTGACTCGGTGGTATGAGAAAGATTAACGCAAACCACCTTTTTCTTTGTTTTCGATTTGCAGAAGAACTTTCCGGTATATTCGTGAAGAGTATAAGCAAAGGGAGTGCTGCTGATTTAAGCAATATGATTCGGATTAACGATCGAGTAGTAGAAGTCGATGGCCATTCCTTACAAGGCTATTCCAACCACGAGGCAGTCGAAGTTTTACGAAGTACAGGGCAGAACGTTCTACTTTGCCTAGAACGATATCTAAGGGGACCAAAATATGAGCAGCTACAACAAGCAATTGCTGCAAGTGAATTAAGAATACCACAACCCAGTTCACCGTCTATTGCGAGCCTTCCCAGCTTCCCGATAAGTGCAGTGAGTATTTGGAAAAGTGTTATTCACTCGTGAATATTTTTTATTGCACGATGGTGTTTCGAGTAGATGGCGGTCTGAATAAGAAAAAAACAAACATACTCGAACAACGTCATGACTCGAACAACATTCGGGATATACTAAAGAACAAGACAAATGTATGAGATGCATTTACAGTTTCTCCTATATTTATCATCTCTGTTCAACTTCCTTTGAAATAGTGATGATACGCGTATATCGAAAATAAAACAATTGAAGCTAATAAAAATAAACGAAAATTAGTTAATCTATAGATTACTCAGATAACGGGTAACGTCATAACATATAAGAAATAGACGCTAGTACGTATCTGGAATTAAGACCAGCCTAAGAAAAAAATCCCATGGAAAGTTATTTATCAGTTCTTAAATTATACTGAATTAAAACACACGATTATAAAAAATGGACCGGCATCAACCGATGGCGGTCCAATACGTTTTAAATAAACAATGGTCTACATTTTCACTATTCCAATCTATGTACAAACTTTCGAATTGCGATAATTGTAACAAACAGCAGAAGTTATATCCATAGAACGCCCGTTTCAACAAGTTAAAAAGTGATGCACCCAAATATCTGATCTCACCCTGAATTAACCTCTAACGATCGCATAACAAAAACAAGTAACTTTATAGGAAACACTCTACATCTACAGTACCAGACAAAAAAAAAAGTACGCATCGTTCGAATTTAAATATTGGTGCTATTATAGTTACGAAAACCGTTAATACTAGTTACTTTCAAAGCAGTCTCAACGAAGGTTTATTAATTCGGTCTTACAATTTTGTGCTGGAAAAAAAAAAGTACACACGCGATGAAAAAAAAAAAAATATATGATCGTATCTCCTACCTAATATTTTGTGTAGCCATCCTTCGCTTGAATAACAGCTTATAAACGATGAGGTACACTTTCGCCATGGTTGTGAATATGCTGTTCATCGATTTTGTCCCAGGTCTCCCGCAAAGCATCAAACACTTTTTCTTTGTTCGTTACTTCGCCCTTATTAACATTCGGGTCCAAAATAGACCACAGATTCTCAATAGGATTTAGATCTGGAGATTATGCTGGCCAATCCAGATGTTTAATCGTCGAAGAACGAAAAAAAGCCGATGATTTGCGAGCTGCGTATGCTTCGAGTCATTATCTTGTTGAGAAATAAATTCATCGTGCACAGACCGACCTTCAGCAGCGATGCTTCCAAATTTTCATTGATAATGTCAATGTACACATCTGCTGTCATAGTACCGTTGATTCGAGCCAAATTTCCCACTCCCGACCACGCGAAACAACCCCACACTAATACACTTCCTCCTCCGTGTTTCACAGTTTTCTGTACATTTTTTTTTCAAGAAGCTGTTCTCCCGGCTTGAACCAAACACGGGATCGTCGTTTTTGACCAAATATGTCAAAATTACTCTCGTGTCACTCCAAAATACCTTTTTCCAGAATGCAATCGGCTTATGGACGTACTTTTTTGTGAACTCAAGGCGCTTGACTTTCTTTGCTTTCCGAATTAAAGGGCGACGTTGCGCAAAACTATTCTTGAAGCCTGCTTCTCGAACTCTCCTTCGAACTGTTCGGTCAGAAATGTCAAGTCCTGTGTTTTCTACAATTGTACGGCTAGTAATCGTCGCATTTTTCTTTACTTCCCTGATAATTCGACAATTGCCCGATACATTTGTTTCTCTTTTCCTACCGCGTCCGACTTTATCAGTGACTACACCAAGCTCCTTAAACTGTTCACATATTTTCCATACTGCAACTTCACTTATTGTATATTTTCGGCAGATTTCTCTTTTAGAAACACCATTTTTATGGTCTTTAATTACGAGTTCCCGCGCTCGAATTGAAATTTTCGGCGTCGCGTATTTGTTACTACTGTGCTCGATTACACAGATAAACGATAACTGACCAAAACTCCGCCGAATCAGTATATTAAGTACATTCCGTTTGCCTTTCCAAGCTTCGTTGAGGGACAATCGTGTTCTTATCATGATGAAAATATCTAAACATTGGAGAACGTACTTTTTTTTAATCCAGCATAGAACGGTCACTCTACGTGCTAAAATCGTTGTCTTTCTGGTTTCGAATAATTGCAACATTGCTTTAATGGAAGGATAAACTCAAACCGATGAGCTATCGTCGAGACTGCTCAAGATCTGGTTTATTGATGATATTTGGAACGGGAATAGTACATATATGGAAATTTGAACGGTGCGTACTTTTTTTTGTCCAGTACTGTATATCATATCCATAGGATTCGCATGAATCCTGTATTCGAAAATGTACAGCATTTTACGCAACCATCTGGATGCGGAAAGTACATAGGTAATTGACGTCGATACAAGCAAAATACTTATTTTTAAATATCTACCCCTATGGAAAGAACATTCTGAGCAGTACTCGAGTTGCAATTCTCGCTGTTATTTCTGTTCAATGGTATTGCTCGCTCATACCTCAAATATCCAAACTTTGTGAATCAATATCTTGGCAAATTTTCATCGCAATTTTGTCGCTTATTAGTGTAGATCAAAATATCATTTGCTTAGATGTAACAATTCGCGCCCCTTGTCACAAAACGTATTTCTCTACATCTGTACATCTGTAACGCGATTACCGATGACCAAACGTTCTAGCGCTGAAACATTTTATGGTATAGATCCTACGCACACATCTGTGATTCACTGTCCCCTTGGATACGTTGTTTCCTATTACTACAATTTTTTTTTAACAACCTTATTGCCTTATTTTATCGAATCAGTGAATTCATTCAAACAAATGTGTAGACAATGACTGAAATTGATACTATTTTTAGGATGGGGATACAACCACCGATATAGAACCCGAAGCAGAGTCACATACAACGGTAGATAGTGCAATTTTACATGAAGCTGCATGTGTTGATATCGATGAGGATCTAGATATGGATGAACATATTCAAGCACTGCTCAGTGATACTTCGTGTGAGCTCACTCCGCAGATCCGGATGGCTATTAAATCTAAATGGCAAAAAATACTTGGAAAGAACACCGAAATAGTGGTAATGAAATTTATTGACATCCTTCTAAATTAATTAAAATCTCTCTCTCTCTCTCTCTCTCTCTCTCTCTCTCTATTATATAGTATATCATCGAACTCATCAAGGATTGTAGGCCAATATTTAACGGGACTTTCTGGCGTCTTTTCCTACAGGTGGCCCAACTGAATAAATTTGCGGAAGGTAGTGGACTCGGTATTAGTTTAGAAGGAACGGTGGATGTTGAGAATGGGCAGGAAGTCAGACCTCATCATTATATTCGCTCCATTCTTCCTGAAGGACCAGTAGGACAAAATGGCATACTACGCTCTGGCGACGAACTCTTAGAGGTGAAAATTTTGTTCTCTGCTCAGTTATTATTTCACTGTTTCATATGTCTATTATCGCTTCGTCAATCGCTGGTAGAATAGTAACCGCGTAGAGAGTCACCAGGCATGGGAGTATTTATTTGCCAACAATTATAGCAGAGAAGATGATTTAATACCAATTTGAGAAAGTTTGGCAACGATATTGACAATATAGCATGGAACTGCGATATTGAAAAAACAAGATTATCACTAGCAAACGGCGGCGTTTAAACAAAGAACGGAATTTTTTAATTTTTTAATAAACACTGATTTCTGTACAAATGATAAAACGTAACCATCGCCATTCATACAGTGAGCAACTTCAATTGAGACGTACACAAATCAAAATTAATTGTTTTCAATAAAAACCTGTTTAGAGGCATCGATATATACCGGAATATAATATGTGATGTATTCTGAACACAGTTGAATTAAATTGGAATTAAACTCTGGAAATTAAAGGCGGAATGCCCCCATCGAGTTCTTAATTATTAGGGTGACATGCATTTATTTTGAATATTACAGGTCAATGGTTATCGATTGCTAGGAATTAATCACATGGAAGTTGTGACCGTTCTTAAAGAATTGCCCATTAACGTGAGAATGGTGTGCGGGAGAAATATTGCTTCACAAGATCCTCTCTGTCCCATCGACACTGCTCAACATCAAGCAGCTTTTCAAACGAGGGTGAGTTTTTCAAGAATGCTTTGAGCACATCACACATTTCAACGTCCTCCCCGGTAGATTTAATCAAACTTATATCGGATAAGTAAACAAATAATCATTCACCCAGGAATCGATAATCGCTTTTGTCGATTATGAAATATTGTAGATATCAGTTTTACCAAAATTAAACGTACAGTATTTCATAATTGGTACAAGATAGTTAGATTTTAAAATGACAAAACTTATGGGCAAGCCAAATTTTTGAGAATAAGTAGAGAAAGACGACTGGAAGAAATGCCTAAATCCGTCAGGACCCAACAAAATTTACTGTGCTCCCTTCGCCATCTTGAAAAAACTGCAAAACGGATAATCGTCAATATCTCGGCTCCTATTAGTTTTATTTTGGTTAATTTTTTTAATCTTGTAAGGCAAAATATATTCTACGACTTTCATTCGAAGAATTTTTTAATATCTGTTTGATATCGTTTCACCATTTAAATGTATCGGTGGATGCTACTTTCTACTTGAAACACGGTCATGGAATTGGTGGCTAATTTTCAAATCGGACTCGAACACATGTGTTTTCGAGTCCGAACCACCGTAGCCTCGTAACACAGAGTACGATTTGGCAATAATTTCATCTAAAATTTTTAATAATGTGACTTATTTTAGTATTTGATTATCATAAGCTCCTCTATGTTTGAGCATTACAGTCAAAAATACTGTTTCGGGTAATTTATGGTCGCAATCTTTTTGGTTTCGAAGATATAGGGAAGGCTGGCTGGCCCCCGACCCTTCGCTCTGTCCGTCCCTTCTACTAAATCCCTTTCACTATCATCTCGTTCACTAAAAATAAGGATGCTTGCCCCTTCCCCATAAGAAACGCAAGTTGGCAAAAAATTGCTGGGACAAATTTGGGTCGCTTCGTCATTCAGTAATCGAGAAGAAGAGATACTTATAGTCTCTGAACTTATTTATCGTGAAATCATCACTGTTGTTTCAACTAAGTACAGTCATTCTTTCATTATATTTGTAATAACGAAGTCTCAAAGAATCCATCGACTTGTCACTGAATGAATCTTCCTTAATGTAAAACTAGTTGCATTAAACAAGCCTTTATATCGACCCGCGTTTATTCACAAGGAACAAGGATTTACTATCTTCAAGATTTATCCCAATGGTGCTTATAAGCCGCTCGCACCGGGCCAACTGAACCAAAAACCCTTTACTCCCATTTACTTGATGAGTACTGCAAATGAGAACACTCATGAAATATTTTTTTGCAGAGCATTCTAGGAGGATCGCTTCAGAACTTGTTACCCACGACTGATCGCTTGGTCAAAGCAAAATCTGATGGCTCATTGGCATCCACGACAACAGCTACCGTGACGGATACCAGTCTGAACAAAATGAAATCGCGATCCCTTGAACCGTTAACGGGATTAGCAATGTGGAGCTCGGAACCGCAAATAATTCAATTAGTTAAAGGAGAACGAGGCCTTGGGTTTTCAATATTGGATTATCAGGTATGGTTAATTTTTCCAATATTATATTTTTTCATTCTGGTAAATCCAAAATCAAATGAATTACTCAATAAGCTACGATAAACGTCAATCTTTAAATTGATTATAAAAAAAGAAACCCGATACCAGAACGATTGACCAGAACAATACGCATACGTACATCATGAATCATTCTACAATTAAGGACAGGGTAGGGTTAATTCGTGTGATAAAAGGCACATTATTATGATTTTTTTTTTTTTTTTTTTTTGACGAAGTGGTTAAAATCTATTTATTTAAACCAATGGTACATTAAAGTGTGACATTCGAAGAATATTGTGTCCAATTTTCACGAAGAAATATTAGAAAATACGGCGATGGCAGTCAAGATTTTTGTCAAGAATTTTTGTCAAGCGTCTCGGAAAAAAATTGAATTGCGGTGCCCATCATAACTCCGTGCTGGATCATCTGAAATCAAAAAATCAAAGTTATATCGTTAGTAAGGACATTCCCCAGGTAACGCCGGGGGGGGGGGGGGGGGGGGGGGGTCGAAATTTTAATTTTTCGATTTTTAGGAACAATTTAAAGGGAAAAACGCGATTTTAAGCGAAAAAAATCGGTTAATTTGTTGTTATAAAATGAAAAATATAAACAAATTTGAAAAAAAAAACTCTCCAGCGTTACCTCGTAAATTATGTACAGAAATAGTGTGCAAAATTTCAAAAGGATCGGTGCAGTAATTTTGAAGTTATGATGGGCACCGACTTTGAAAATGTGAGCTGTGGGAAAAACGCTTTAAAGTTTTGAACACTAAAAAATTTGAGATGAAACGTTCGTAAGTGAGTTTTATCGGCTTACCTCATACTGACTCATGGATGTCAGGTCCATAAAGGATGTTGCTGTCATCCAGAATGTTTAAAGCATCTTTTTGCTCTTGTCTACGACGCATCCTGCCTTCTTTTGTCTGTTTTTCGGCTTCCTCATCTGCTCGGCCTATACGTATTGAGTCAGATGATCGCGCCCACTCATGAGTGTAAAAATACTCATAACATCGTCAATTTTGCTCCGATCGACTTGAAATTTAGACACAATATTCTTGAGATATTATGCTTTCGGTTAAAAATTTAAAAAATCGAAGAAAAAAATTTTTTTTATCCCTACCCTGCCGTTAAGCAGTGAATCCTATTTTCTCTTATAACAATAGAAATTTTGAGAGGTCCTTTAACTTTATGACTTTTCTAGAATATCAACTATTTTTATATGAAGAAACATCAACGCTCCCCCATCAAGTTTTACATTTATTACATTCATATATGTATCACGTAACTCCAGAAAAAAACATTAGATCACCCTCCTCCGTGTAAAAAAGTCTTAGTTTTTGAAGAAGAAAAAACGCATTTTTGTAAGCTAGGCAATTATTTGTAGCCGTTAAATATCAATTTAACGGTACGAGTGTTTGGTTCCATTATTCCTCGGACCGAAAACCTATATTGGCTTCCTTACTATACAAACGAATGCATTTATTTTCGTAATACAGTAAACTCCCTTTTCATCCGAATCGCGTTTATCCGAAATCCGCTTTATCCGAACAAATTTTTACAATTTTTTTTTTCATTGTTCACAACTTTAAAAATATTGTCGCAACAAAAGTTTCTCAAGCCAAAAAACAAAAAAACATTCACAGACTTTTTTACCAAAAAATAAATTCTAATGAAGCGTCCTAGAGCTTTAACGTCCATAAGTTAAAAGTTTTTTTTTTCCGTACTTTAAAGTTTCTTTTGAGTAATCTCTAGTTTTGTTTCATAATTTTGTAGACAATTTTTTCATTCAAAAGAGTAAAACGCAAAATGAACGAGCTTTCTTATTCAGCACTAGCGATACCCGGCATGCGTTGCAACGCCGTTTTAGTGTCATAATTTATTTGACACACAATATTTTTTTTTTGTCCATATGCGGAGTATAGACGAGTTCCAAATATAATCTATACTATAGATATTTTTAGCGATTGTCCCCGTGCTTCGTTGATGGACATTGCAAATGCGAGTCGTACTGGAAACTGCAAACGTTCGAAATCGAATGGCATATGCTTTTGGTATCATTGGGATACGTGACAACAGTACATCGTCTTTTCCTTCAAAATTTCTATTTGAAATTGTAGTTTCGCTGATATTGTTCATCATATTGTTCCCTGGAAGCCCAGTACCGTTGCAAAGTCGCGGTGGGTTGATGTTTCGTAAAAGTATGATAGGCACGCCCATTTTCAATGTTACAACGTGCGGCGATATGCCTGGTAAATGAAACGAATTCAGGAATTCAATTGGATAATTAACAACGTGTTCTTGATTAATAAAAGCAGCAATCGACTTGTACGTTTTAGTTCCTTATGATATTCTCTTTTGAATCGTTTTTTGTAGTTATGTGCAATATTTTCAAAAACTTTGTTAATTAATTCGTCTGTTATTGCTGTTATTTTGTTAGAAAGTTTGTAGGTCGTGGCGTACGTACTCTAACTTGGTTTCCTGCCCTGCTTCTCATTGCTCGTCCGTTTCTGAAACTCATAATGTATTTTTCATTTGTGACTGACGTGTATATGTTCCAATCGTTTGCCGATTTAATGTCACGATTAAGGAAATTTATCTGGTCAGCGAATTAAAAAACAATAAAAAATCAGATTAAAAAATCAGAGCACAGTTATTAGTGTCTCTATATAAAGTCATGTTCTTAAAATTTGAAGACTCGAGGATACCTTGTTCGCGAGACACAAATAAAAACATATTTTTTCCTAAATTCCACACGTACCTTTATGGGTTTCAGTGGTTTTTCCGTCTACGAACATTAAATTCACAACCATTGACAAACAGTTTTTGACCAAAATTGCAGAATTAATAAAACAATATCTAAGGAACATTTGTAGAGCTTCATAAAATCGATTAAGTACTCATGAGATTCATAATAAATTAATTTCTCTCGAATAATAGTAATTTTTTCGAGGTTAAGCATTCGCGGCACCGTCAAACATGCTGAATTGACTACGCTTGTCACACAAATTTTTCTTTTGACTTAGTCGATACCAGATAAACCTCCTTAATTTGACATTCGCTGAGAAATGAATTATGTCAATCGATATGTGTAATATCGAGTCGATCGAGTCGTTAAAATAAATGCCTGTCTTTTATTTCGCATGCCATTTTGGTAGCATACTTTGACAGCTGTCAAATAATCTCTATATATAGATATACATAAATGTTAATTTTGTTTTGCCCCGTACGCCCCGTTTATTTTGGCAATTAAAATTATTCTACTGGCGCAGAAACCTTCTCGGGAGTGCGGACTACCACATTCACCAAATTTTCATCGCAATCGGATTAATGGTATAGGAGCTTACTCGTCACAGACAGACAAACAAACAAACATTTTTCCATTTTTACATACAAGATTTAAAAACTTTGAGTTTTCAATCGTACTTTAGCGCCTTTTTAACACGTCAACACGAATTATTCAGTCAAAAACATGCAGGCTTATTCACAACCATATCATTAACCCATTCTATGTACGCACGTTTTACGATCATATTTCGCGATATTGACGCAATTCGGGGTGTTTCACGCGGGAAAACAGGGGACTTCGGCTTATCCGAAATTTTCATTATCCGAACCGGCCCCGCCGCCCGATCATTTCGGATAAACGGGAGTTTACTGTAACTGAATTTATAAAGCGCGATCCAAATGGGATTGTAATTAAATTATTTGATTAAATTCTTGATTTTTTTTTGCAACAATAATATCTACTTTCTCACACGCCTAGAAAATCAACGTTAAATATTGTTTACAGACATCATCTCCGAATTCCTTATTATTATGTTTGCCGGAGACATTATTGTCACGCCTTCTTTACGTAAATTGAACTTGGATATACTAATAAAAAAGAGAACCAAGAAAAAATACTTGTAGAATACACGTAACGACTGGATATGCAGAGTATAATATAGATTGATATATTTTATCTATAACATATTAAAATTTCTTATACCGAACGTTGTTTGGTTGAAAATATTTGGACTTTGTCAAGGAATTCATAATACTTAATCTGACCCTAAATGTAACTAACATTGAGTATTAGGAATATGACGTCTTATCTTATAATATTAAACATTTGGTATGAGTTGAAAGAATTTTGTGCTACAAAAATAATGCAATGTAACATTACGGTATTTATAATTATTTAGAGTACGAAGCCGTCGCTCTGACTACCACAATCTGATGTTTCAGTGGTTCTTAGTATCGTTAAATAACTTTTAATGATATACAATAAATATTATATTTCGTATCAAGGGATATTCAGTTTTATAATGTACATGCCGCCGACCTCTATGTCAGACAAAAGGTATATCATTATTTTTTCTATAGTAGAAATACATCTGCGGACGTGATGTATGAAGAGATAGCAGAAAAGAAAGAGCGATCGTAGAAATGTAAAACCTATACGTAAGAAGCGCAAAACATACTCGGCCCCACAATCTGCAACAAAGTTGATATGCGAATGCGAATGGTCATATGAGTTGGCGATGTTTACCTACTTTTGCGAGGTGTTACAATCACAATTGCATTAACCTCTTCTTCAGGGTATTCCGTAATAAATATTCCGTTAAAAATTTTATAATTTTCGTGCTTGTACATTATTTTTGGCAAAATCATACAATCGCGATCAGTATACAGTTAATGCGTATTTACGTTTCTCAATTACTCCCGTGAAATCTTTACGATAATCGTCTGCATCATATAATGATACTTTATAATATATGCATAATCCTAATCTACACGTAATAAAATTCGCCCCTTTATTATAATAATAGTCTAATTTTTATGGAGTAGTCGTTTGAATAATGTATATTGTATTGTATTGTATCACCATAACGCGATATTTTATTTCTAGGATCCGATGAACCCTAACGAAACTGTGATAGTAATACGGTCACTTGTACCAGGTGGTGTAGCTCAGGTAGATGGGCAATTGATACCAGGTGATCGTCTTCTGTTCGTCAACGATATTGCTTTGGAAAATGCAACCTTAGATCAGGCGGTACAAGCCCTGAAGGGAGCTCCAAAGGGAACCGTACGAATCGGAGTAGCCAAGCCATTGCCGATACCAGATAGCATTGCGCAGGTGAGCATTATCAAGGATGTTTAACTTAATTGATATAAAGAGGATACATTCGATAAATATTGATCGTAGACTATCTATAGCAAAGAGGCATAAACAGGGACGGGACTACTTCGGACAATGGAAAATCAATGTAAACCATCCACCACACAAGATAGACCTCATCGATGATTTGCAAAGCCACCATAATTCTGTTAAATCTAAACGCTTCTAAGTTTAAGAAGTTATAATATATAGCTGCATTTGTAACACTATTCTCGCAAACAAATTAGTGTAAGTCCGAGGAACTTTGTGTTTCACGAGGATCTTCATAAATAAGACGAGTATTAAGATCGATACGTGTTCTTCGAAAAAGGTCATATTTGTGAAACGATTTCACTCATTAGCACTCAACTGTCCCATTGTCACGTCCATTTATTTTCGTGTAATTTTATTGTAAAGTAATGAAAAATATAATGTTGTACACCCAATATCTCTATGTATACGGCTCTTGATAAACTCCACGCTGTATACGATATTAATAATTTTTCAAGTTGCGGTGCAACCGAAACTGTTATATTTCGAAAAAAAAAAACGTTTCATTAGTTTTTACTATTAAACGAAACCGAGTTGCATTCTTGCAATACCACAGTTAAACTTTATCTGCTACCTTTTCCCTATGTTTATTCAAATATAAGCGAGTCATCTTATATATCGAATCCCTCCTTTCATCGCTGATGAAAGAAATAGTCGGTCTCGCTAAATCTGCGGTCATATGCGCCTTTAATGGCGTCAATTTAATTAAGAAGCAACAATTATGTTCTATTTAAAAGGCCTTACTTAAATGGGTTCTATAACTTTTTTTACCATAACAAATTGATACAACTTTGCATACAACAAAGCATACAATTTTGTGAACTTGTATGCTAGTGCCCAGAGGTCTTCAAGGCCGCTACCATTCATAATATGGTCGATTACCCCCAAGTAGGACATGAGCAAATGAAACCCTTCCAAGCGCACCACAACCTTTTTTAGCACATCCTCTGATTCTGCGACTATCGAACGAGCTTTGTAATACAAGGATTGACCGAATGTCACAAAGCATGTTTTTTTACTAATTTTATGCGCATCGGCTAAAGTCTTTGGTAAAGCTGTATTTATAGAGCTCATATTCGAAGGAGGTTGATTGATGAAAGGCAAACAAATTACTTTGAAAACTTCATAAGTGTGATCAGCCCTTAAAACGTCCATAAAACCTCTTCAACTTGGTACATTTTGTACATTACAGTGCTTTGCCCATCAGTATTTTGAATGTGCTGCTGATAATGCGGGCGAATCTATAAAAATAGGTCTTTTGTGTTAATATATTCAATTATTATTTTAGAATCCATTCGAATGAGATGACCATGGTATCACCTGTATCACATTCTGCGACGTTATCGTTGCTGCTGTAACTTTCGAGGTGTTTTTCAATCTTTTAGTCCGATCTTCAAAATTTATTGTATCCTCCGGCGTATAAATAGCTATTCCACCTAAGCAATGGTAAGTATTACACCCATCCAAAATTCCAACGTTGGAATCAGTATTATTAAATGCATGCTACAAAAAAATATCATCTTCAATAATAAGTTGCAGTCGACCCATAATGACTGACACCTCGTCTTGCTGAAGTTGATTCTGTGGCACGGAGAAGCCTAATTTAGCGAGGAGATCGATTATCGATTTCGACCCACATTTTCTGGGAATGTACATTGCTATTGCCAACTGGAAATGAGATGTAAACCATGAAAGTTGGACCGTGAAGGTCGGTAGATACGATGCAATGGGCTATTGCACTACGTTTCACGTAAAGTCTTCTAATTTTTAAGTGAATCCGGTGTAATAAGTTTATGGACGAATGTACAAAGAAGTGAAAGAATATTACTTTGAATTGAACTAATTGAAAGAAATTTATCAGCTGGTTGGTATGGATTTTGCTCATAATCGTAACTTTCAATATATTTTCGGTTGAGATCTGTTGAAACGTTCACTATTGCCTGTAAATGCTTTTTTTTCGAGAGAATGCCGATCACGATGTTATTCTCCACGTGGCTTCGCCATATAAATTGTCATTAACAATTTTCTGACGATTTTTCTTCCGAATTTTGCAAGTTTGACTTTGGAAATGTGCCATTTGGCCAAAAATCAATATATAACAAAAAATCCTACGTACTTCTCTAGCTGTTATTATATACAATAAAAAAAACACCTCCGTGCGTATGTACTTCTCTTTTGACTACTCTCATTTTCTTAAATTATTATTTATCAAACGCGAGTGCTCACACAGAACTTTTTTTCATACAAAAGTAGGTAAAAATGTAGCTTTATTGTTTAAAATACTCGATATTTTCGCGTTCGGCTCTCTGCCATACGCATCGTACGAAGCCTCGAAACCCCGCCCGAGCCCACGCCGGAGCAAGGGAGTCCGGTTTAATTAACATACGCAGTGAGAGAGAAAGAGAATATCGCTCTTTCGCTTACACCTCCGTCTTTTTCTATCTTCTTCGATCCTCCATTCTCTTCTCCGGTTTAACTTACGCACGACTCTACAGCGTCGCATACGAAGTATTCACTTCAAAAACATTTAGTGACAACTCATAATTTCAAATTTACAGGAGCTGTTGGTCCAGCCGTGTGAACCCTTCCGAAATAAAGAGGTTATCTTACAAGGAACATCACGTTGGTGTCTCCCTCCGATTTTGTTGAACTTTTGGTATGTGGTAGAGTATCGAAAACTTAAGTGGCACGTATTTTTTTTTTTTTTTATCGGCGGAAAAACGGTTTTAGGGGTGAAACACGCCCTCAATTTTTTTTTTTTTCAAGATATAAAAAAAATTTTAATTGCAACAACCTTTATTTTTTCACGTACTATACAATGGAGAGGAAAACGATGTAGATAACAATAAATTTGATATGGTTTATTGCAAATATCGAATTCTTTCATACGTATCTCCAAGAATTTTTAATCGATTGAGGTGTAAGTTTGCATATACATGGAGGATGGAAAACTAGCGGATACATATTTTTTGTTATTCCGATATCTCGCAATTAAGGGATTGTAACCGTCCTTCGATTTTTTAGGCAAGAGCATCCTATAGTCAGCTAGCGTTATGCAATTCCGCGTTAAATTCACGTCAATATTCACGTTCGCGTGTACGTTTGTAACTACCCCCCGTACGAACAAAAAATTAAAGGGGCGAGCCACCCCCGTATGTATCTTTTCCCTACCCTCTATGATAATGGAGTGGATCTAATTAAAGGAAACCTGTCCTATTTTGATGGAAACGCAAAAATCTAGTTGACATGTTTTTGTATTTTTTTCCAAATGGCAACCTTAGAGGGGGAAAACTATCCTCTACCCGAACTTTCTTACCGCCGTCGTCTTTTTCCATTTAACGCATCGTTGCTGATTTAAAATATTTCTAACAACTCCAAATCGACGTTTCCTCATGTTGCAAACTTAATATGAGGTCCTGATTGTGAGAGGGTAATCGAGAACCTCTCTCTATTTTCCTTTTCATTGACGCTTTAAAATATTGTCACGCTATTTTGATGAATATGATTTTGGATACCTGTGACTATTTCGCATTAGTCTCTAATGCACTAATCTTTATTAATCTCTAATGGGTATTTTGCATTAATCTCAACTGGGGCGGGGGAAGGGGGACGCAGAGACTATGCCCCTTACTCCCCACTATTCTAATGTTTATGAGAAACTTGTTTTCTATACGCGCACGGATAGATACTTTTTCCATTTACTTTCCATTCCTTTTCTTTTCCTACTACTTTAGCCTTGGATGATACTTTGAGCGCTATTTTGAAATCGAAACAAACGCGTCCACCATAGTACAACCGTAACCGAACGGTTTGTCTAATGTAAGGACAACGATGTGTGAGTCGTTTCCGGGTTCGTACAGCAAGGGTGGGGGGCTTAATGACTCGCACACGCCTCACATCGTCACAAAATCAATTTGTTTTTATTTACAGATTTTTATTCCATATACTTTTAAGAATTAAAAAAAAAATTAAGATAATTAAGAAAACAAGGTCGGTTTACAGGACGTTTATACAAGTTATAATTGACAAGAGATTGGAGAAAACCATAAAAAAACATGAAGATACAACAAGATGTGCAGTACGAAGCTGGAATAGTAGAATTATGTTTTTGGACAGTGTCGGCAGGATAACTCATTGTCAATCAATTTTTAAGATTTGTTAACTTTCTTTTTAAATCTTGATAATTATTTTCTCTATAATGTGACGAGAGGTTTTTTTTCATTCTTTGATTGGGCAATTTTTTTTATAAATTATTAAGCCCTAATTCGTACGTTTTGACTCGCATATTCAAGTTTGAAATACCATAATTTCTTTATTTTTGAAAAAAAAAGATCCCTCCGTCACATTATAACTAGACATTATGTTACTAGATTCTTTTTTATTTTTCTAAATTGAATGATTTTTGGTGGAAATGAACAATTCAATTTTTTTCACCGTGTAACCTTTATAATACCTCTACAAATATACTCGATTTTCTTGGGTAGGTGCGCCTTTAAGCCTGGCTCAAATATGGATGCGGTTTTTAATTTAAGACAGTATTTCAATATACTATACATGATTGACGTTTTCACGAAAACAGCTGCGGCACTGCACAACCACCGCCTATTTTTTTATTTAAAGAACGGTAGAAACCCTCCTCAATGTATACCTAACAATAGGGCATCCTATTTTTATTTCTATTCCTGCCATGTTCGGGGATAAAACAAGAACCTTGAACCCTGGCCTCGACTCGAAAGGCAGCTATAATGAAACATGCACTCATCCTCATCGACGTTTCTGCTTTTGAAAATAAATGTTCATTCAATATTTTACAAGACTAATCCAGTAGTTACAACATAAATAATTTTGAAAAACATACCATATTTATTGTGAGATCCAAAGTAAGTTTTCAATGCACACAAAAACATTGAGCCTGTCTATGAAAAGAAGTGGAGGCATTTTTAGCGAAGAATATAATTCAATTTGAAGCCAATTCAAGTCAATTGCCTGATTATCAGTTCTTAAAAAACGGTATACATTATACGTTTACCGTCGTAATTGATATAGGTACGGACGACAGAGCAGGTTCGTTTTTTGAAAGAAGGATCGCCTCGAACTAGAATGGGGTATACACGCCATAATCGAGTCTAATCAAGCCGCCAGTTTGTTACTACGGCGGTTACATATATGTTATGTACAAATTGCACGTTTAAAACACACAAGTATCATTTCGTTGGAGTCTTACAAGCGAAAATAAGATTTTCCGATTACACAAGTCCAAGGCATTTGTTTCGCTGTATTTTCCATTCCGTCGCAAAAAAAAACCAACGATTTTTCAAGATTCAAACAGTGGCAAGTATATTTTTATTTTATTCTCGAGATGGATTTGCATTAGAAAAATGAGGATGTATCAAGTTGCCTGCAAGTTCCTCATTCGTTTTTAGTTATAAACAAGATTCATTATTCTGCAGAAAACTTGCTGTTGTTATAACAGATTGCACATTTCGCCTTCGTTTGGGTAACTAGTTCATTTGGTGATAGACTAAACGAAAAACAATCGTCGTAGAACAAGAAGAATAATTGCTAAAAGCAACACCGTGATGAGAATGCTCCAAAATAGGTCATTAGTATAGGAAACAACCGCAAGCTGCTGATTGACGATCACGTCCGCCCGTGCCTGGTCTGCATTTTGCAATGTTTGTGAATTAATGCGTCGATGCCGTAGATCCGACTCCACACCGTCGGCTGGATCCAGCGCGAGTGACGAGTCGGGTGATAAGGTTTCCTCCGCCTAAAAATATTATCCCACCTTTACCGATCGAAATTAGAATCTTCTGAATTGACACTGCAACTTACTTTTAGAGCAATGGTACTCAGCATATGCTGTTCCTCTTTTGTGATTGGCTGTTTGGTTCCATCTTTCGACAGCAAATCGGCTATTTTACCGCAACTCTCGCATTGCCAACTCAACGATCTGTAAGGCATTTAAAGATGGAAGCTCAGAGATGGTTTCTTGGTCAAATTTACGGATAGGAGGAGGGCGAAAATCTGCGAGTAGGAAAGTCGCGTACTAGAGCACGAGAAAAAGGTGCAAGAGAGTAAAATCATTCGGGAAAAAATGTGATTGACGCGAATACTCCGTGTAGACTAGGTAAAATTCCGTGAGGGGAGAATCGCGAAGCGACACGTGAAAGAGAGGTAAACGCGGAGAATGGTGAACGCGTATCCACCGTGACAAATGAAGTTTGAAACGTCCGTATACACGGTGTTTCTTCGACCGAGAGCCAAGCTACAATCACGTTTCAACAAACGAATGAAACTATAAAACGGTTCCGGAATGAAAAGAAAAAAAACGAGCTAGGAAATCGATACGACGTATCGATATTTCAAAGAAACATTTTGAAACGGACGGCTGCTCCTGAACGATATATACTAATTATAGATAATGTTTAGGCTCGTGAAGCTGGGACACAAGACGACAAATCAAACACAAATGGCAATATGAATCAGGGCCCCTTGGTTGGGCCCCTCGGTTGTGGTTTTCAGCAGAAATACCCCGACATCGACTACACGAAGATATTTCGTCTCGTATTTCGTCATTTGATTTAAATCGGGGTGATTTTCGTCACAGCGAAGAAGTTATACTTGAAAATACTGCAATTAAAAATAAAAACTGCCTCCTCTAGATATTTGTATGGAAGAATACCAATAAAATTGCATATGTGCAATAATCGGACGGGTATACCGTCGGGAATCATCGGGCACACGGATTAAGTGGTAAAATTAAAAAAGAATCAATTTTTCATTGCATTTTCCTCGAAAACTTTTTACTTTTACTGGCGCCGATTACCTAGATATTTTCTGGGTACAGCTATTTGATTAATATTCTGTATATCACGGCACTTCTAACGTTCGTTTAACCCTTATAAGGAACATCATTTTGGTGTCCCCCTCCGATTTTGTTGAAACTTTTTTTATGTGAAAGACTATCAAAAACTAAGAGACACGCTTTTTTATCTGCGGAAGAACGGTTTTAGGAGGTAAAAACACACACCCTCAAAAATGAGGATGTTTTTGATTTCTCGCCGATAACATTATAACGGTACGAGATGTAAAGAAAATTGAAATTGCAATAACCTTTATTCATTCACGTACTATACATTGGAGATGAGAATAATACAGATAAACAAATTTCACATTGTTTATTGCAAAAATCCAATGGAAAACAAGCGGATACGTGTTTTTTGGTTTCCGATTCTCGCAATTAATAAGAGCATTGTATAGTTAGCTAGGATTGTGGAATTCTGGGCTACATTCACCCGAATATTCATTTGTATAGGGTAGAGCGGGGATAGTTGAGCAAGCGGGTAAGTTGTGCAATCGTAATATCTCGAAAGCTAAGCATCAGACGCTGGTGCATCAAATGGATGAAAGAGAGGGATGTGGGAGGGGAATACAACAAATCATTGTCGGTAGCCATGCGGCGCACGAGACGATGACACGGGACGTTTTATTATTATTGCGCCCAAAAGTAAAAAATACGTGATTAAGTATTTTTCTTCTAGCATTGTGTGAAAAACCAGGGCATCAACTAAACGAGTACTAGTATATAGTACATTTAAGTGGCTATCAATCTGCAATAATTTTTTGAACGCACGTGGTACGGATTTCATTATAAATTAACATTTGTTAAAAAATCTGAGAAGGGGCTAGTTGAGCGGTTTTCGATGGGGCTAGTTAAACGATGCGCAACTGTCCTCATCGGCTGGCACGCATAACATGGCGGAGGTGAATACATCACGCTATCGCCGGTCCTCCTTATTTATTTAAGATTTTTCTGCAATTAACTGCAACAAACTGTGAAATGTTTTTACATTTCACAGTTTGTTGCAGTTAATGTTCATGATTCAAAATGTAGCTATTGGTTTATTACTGCATTGCATCAAATGGTCTTGCATGTGTCTGATTTGTTGATGGAATTATTAGCTTGCTCAACTTACCCCATACCCTTGCTCAACTTGCCCCACCTATGGGGCACGTTGAGCAGCTCGACACTCTCTCACATTTACGATAATATCTCCTAAATCAGACCTTAATTGGATAATGTTTCTGAAGGCGTTTTGAGCTGGAGAATTTGCGGATCTAACGGTGCAAGAATCAAGACAATCGGATGTATTTTTTAAGAGTTATGATCGATTAAGCCAGAAACTGCTCAACTATCCCCGCTCTACCCTATTTATAAATTCCCCCGCACGAACAAAAAATTCAAACTACCCTCTACCTGAAATTCTTTACGGCAGTCGTCTTTTCCTGTTCAACAAGTCTTTGCAGATTTAAAATATTTCTAACAACTCTGAATCGACGTTTCCGCATGTTGCGAAATCAATATGAGGTCCTGATTGTGAGAGGGTAATCCAACCTGTCTGTATTTTGTTTTTCATTGGCGATTAAAAAATTGTCCACTATATTTTAATAAATAGGAGAAGGGGGACACTGAAATCTGCTCGTTATTCCTCACTATTCTAATGTTTATGAGAAACTTGTTTTCTATACCCGCGCGAATAGGTACTTTTTTCATATACTTTCTTTAATGCGGTAATGTTTTTCATTTCAAGAAAAAAAACAGACATAGAAATGCATTCAAGGTATGTATATTAGACGCTCAGCCATCCCGTGAAATGACGCCATACGAGCCGACCTTATTGTTCATTAAATACGCTTTTACAATTGATATCGTAAAGCAGGAGTAAATAGTCGCAGCATACTATTTGAAACGTACGAATCCGTAAGTGAGTTTCAAATTATATTCTGTTTTTTGCGCACATGATATGTTGCGCTGAAAATATTACCAGAATAAAAGTCAATGCGACCAACGCAATTAAACTTTTACTGACGACGTTTGAAGCTATGAATATCGCATAAAATCCTATTAACAATGCAAAAATGGAACTGAAAGAAAATTTTGAGAAGATTTTACATGACTCTATGCAAAACTACAATGAAATTGAGATGATAGAGGAAGAGACGCTAAATTTTCAAGAACCGTTTAAAGAGTACGAAGCACGCACCGTTGAAGATACTCTATGGCATAGCGATGATAAAGATAATATTCCGACGCTTGTTCGAGTGACGATGATCTAACAAGGAGAGGACAGCAGACGATAACCACGTTTAGAGATGGGAGTTTGTACGGTTGTAGGGGGGACTGAAACTAATAAAACCCCAAAGGGCTAGGTGTAGATACGCAGCCGTTTTTGAGATATCCGGTTTGAAAGTTTTACCGCACGTACATAAGCTTTGACGTGTAACATTCAAACATCGAAGGGCGCAGCTGAGCGGTTAACGCTTCGGCCTACCGTTCGTACGTCCCGTGCTCGAGTCCCCGGAACACGTATACTAATTTGTTATCGAAATATAAGAGAAGGAATATATCAAAATAACGGTAGAACGGATTACAAAAAAGTAGGTGTAGCATAGGTAGGAGGGGATAGACGATCGAGGAAAGGAAGATAAAAATTTCCCTACACCTGACGCTGGTCTGTTAGATTGTGGGAAAAACCGATCGTGAAGAAAAAGAATAAAGATTCCGGCATGACCAAACAAATATCGAGAGCACGACGCAGCATTTATCCACTGCTCTTGGTGTCGAAAATTTAAATGTTTTAACTGTTTTTATAACTCTTATCATCCTGAACATTGTAGCCGCGTACAGGCATAAGAATATGTTTTATGTACAAATATCAAATAACGATATTTTATATCCAATTAATTAAATGTAATTAATAATGGCATCCAATTTAATGCGATACAAAATTAACATACGTGTTAAAAATGTCGATTCGTATGCTCGCTGGAAGTAAATTAGAAAAAAAAAAGAAAAAGATACACTCGTTCGGGGACTCGAACACGGGACGTACCTCTACCGGTAGGCCGAAGCGCCAACCGCTCGGCTGCGCCCTTCGATGTTTGAATGTTACACGTCAAAGCTTATATGCGAGCGGTAAAACTTTCAAACCGGATATCTAAAAACGGCTGCGTATCTACACCTAGCCCATTGGTGTTTTCTTAGATTCAGTCCCCCCTACAACCGTACAAACTCCCATCTCTAAACTCGGTTGTCGTCTGCTATCCTCTCCTTGTAAGCTATGTTTACAAAAGGAAAGCTGTGGGAATACTGTAGGTGTGGTAAAAAAAAGAATTACAATATTGAAATCGCCAAACAAAAATATAGATCTGTTAAAAGTGTACGGGAAATATTATATCAAACAGTCAGTGTAAATCCGAACACTTACAAGGAAAGGACGCGACGTCGACATCTCCGATTTCGATGAAATTGGACGTGTTTGTAGAATGGATAGAAAATAAACGAGCGTTTTTGGGTGACCGTGGTAATTTGTGAACGGAGGGATGCAAAACATTTTTAACAGCTTATAACGCCGCTCAATTGCATCTTATTCACAAACAACAGAACGCCACGGTGAGGGCGGCGGGATTTTTTTCTGCAAGTATACAGTTGTAATTCAGTTGCTTTCCGAAGCACGAAATTAGTCCGTAATCGCTAAATCCTTATCTATTTCTGTACCGATATTAGCGCAAAATTGAAGAGTTATTTTCGCCAGTTATTCACGAATCATTGCAATAAACGATACATCATTTGTTCTCATATTCATTATTATCATCATGATAATGGGGGGCGGGGGGCAGAGGAAAATTCGCAATGCATCGGAACTGAAGAGAGGGAGATAGCAGATAGATTGATAAGGCAAATCGAGGCGGCTTTCGTGAAAAGTAGAAAACAGGACGTGGATAGTGAAAGAAGAGATGAAACGATTCTCAGAAGCCAAATGGAAGAACTGCTCATAGAGGAACAGCAAAGATGTTGCTGTACCTATAGGGAAAGGCAACACGAGGAGCGAGCGGAAGAGGAACACACGAATCTAAAAGAAGTACGATTGGACGAAAATCAAAACGTGGTGATGGGGGATATATACCCGAACTGGAGGAAAACGGAGACAAACCAAAATGAGAGGACGACGGAGTTGCAAGAAGGAGGAACGACATTAGAAGGACAGTGGCAACGAGAATCTCGAGAAGAAGAATGGATAGAAGTAAGAAGTGAAAGAAGAAGCAGATGGGATGAATAAGGGTTGTACACAAGGCAGGAGACACAACGGACGCAGCAGGGCAATATGGGCTAGTAGCGGAGCTCTTCAAATGGCTACCGAAGGAAGGGAGGAAAGAGTTAGGTGAAATAATGAAAGGACTTTGGAAGAACGGAGAACTGGCGAGAGGGTGGGAAACAGAGAGGATATACCCAATACACAAGGCAGGAGACACAACGGATGCAAGGAACTACCGGGGGATAACGTTAATGGATGTAGAATACAAAATCATGACGGGCATAGTGAATAAAAGACTGAGGCAAATGATCGAGAGCAAAAAACTGGTAGAGGAAGGACAAGCCGGATTCAGACGAGGAAGGGGAACAAGGGACCGTGTTTTCGTGCTTAACACCTTAATAAACAACAGCTTGAAGAGGAAAGAGGAAACAGGGAGATTATGGTGAGGAAACTAATACAGACAGGGGTAAAGGATAAATTATTACAAATAATAAAAGAAATATATAAGGAAACACAGAATGAAATAATAACGGGAGAAGGAATATCGAGGAAGTTCAAAACGACGAGAGGAGTTAAACAAGGCTGCGCACTGAGCCCGACGCTTTTCAACTGGTACATCGAGGACATGGAACAGGAGTGGGAACGGACGAAGGAAGGGGGAACAATAATAGGGGGATGGGGGTCTATGCACTGTAATTCGCCGATGACGTCGTATTGGTACCGGACACGGGGGATGGACTAAGAGAAATGCTGGGAATGGTGGAGAGATACGTGAAAAGGAATAAGCTAGAGGTGAACATGGAAAACACAAAAGCCGTGATATTTAGAAGGGGAGGATGGAAAAAGAAAGAGAAAGGGTGGGAGATCAACGGAAAAAGAATAGAGGTGGTGACGGAATCCAAGTACCTAGGAGTATGGTTCTCTTCGGGCAACACCTTCGAAAAGTACACCAGATTGGTGGAGGGGAAGCCAAGAAAGGCGATAAACGCGGCATGGGGAATAGCAAAGAGGACGAGGGTAAACGAGCTGAGAGAGAGATTAAGAATAACGGAAACGCTAGCGAGAAGTGAACTGCTATATACGGAGTAGAGGTGTGGGCATGGAAGAGAAAACAGAGAATAGAAAGGCTTGCAGGCAAGATACACCAAGATGGCGATGGGACTGCGGAGAAATACACCGGAATACATCTGGAAAATGGAGGCAGGATGCAAGGGAGTACAAATAGCGATGAGAAAGAGGGCGGCGGACTATTTGGGAAAAATAATGGGGATGGGAAGAGACAGATGGCCCAGGAAATGCTTGTTGGAAGAGACAAGAGGGATGCAAACCGGGAACGCGACCAAGTGGGAGAGAGAAGTGGAAGGGGCAATGAACGAAGCGGGGGAGGGCCAAATGGAAGACACGCTAAGAAGGAGCAACGCAAAAGAATGGGAGAAAAAGGCAGGAAGAGCAGTGCAAGGCATGACGGGCCAGGAAATACAGTGGAACTGGGAGAAAATAGAGAGATCAAAGTACTGTGCGGAGCACAAAGACAGGAAAAAAGAAGTGGGATTGGAGATATACTGGACGAAAGAAACGACGAGGGGAGAACTCAAAGAAATATGGGCAAAAATGAGATATGGAAGTATAAGAAGGGAAAAGGAAAAAGGATTCCGGAATATCAGATGTAGTATGTTGTGTGTGTAAGAAAGAGGAAGAGACACTGAAGCACATATGAGAATGTGAGGAGGCGTTGAAGAGATATCAACAGTGGAAGGAATAACAACAGGACACGGAACCAACGGGATGGGCCAAGGCACTGGAAGGGAAGGAATTAATTGAGGAAATGTGTCAGGTGGTGAGACAGTTCGAAAAAATAGCCAATAAAAGAGAGGAAGAGAGGGAACGAGAAAAATAGTGAAGTAACAAGCAGAAATAGCAATGAATTAATATAAGGAAATGTTAAAATGTAAATATGGGAAAGAGTAAGAGAGGAGTATGTAAAAGCTCGAAAGGGCATACAGGTGGAAATAAATACTATTACTAGTACATACTGCCTGTCAACAACAAGGCATGAGCGAGGAGAGGTAATGATCCTAAAATTAAAAAAATGGGGTGAAAAAACGGAGACATTGAAGAAAAGAAGGGATTTAAGAGGCACGTGGCTGTGGATTGGGGACGATCTAACAAGAAGACAAGTAGAGGTACAGAGGTAGCTATGGGCCGTTGCGGAGCATGAAAGGAGATACGGCAGGCAGGCGGAGACGAGGTATATGAAAATATGGCTGGAAGGAGAATGGTGGGGATGGAGCGAGAGGAGAGGGGACATAGGAAGACTGGAGGTGGAGGAGAGATGAATGCAGCCCTTTCGGACGGAGAGAAGAGGTTTGCGCGCAGGATGAGGATCGAAATCGAGAGGAAGGCAGACAGAAGAGGAGCGAAACAGAATGGAGCAGAACAGAAGAATGTGATCAGTCGGTGGAAAGAAAGAGCGATTTCTGAAATAAAAATAATAGTATGGAACGTTGTGGGAATATACAAAATTGGGGATACGTGGGAGTTTTTGGAAGAGGTGGACATTGTTATCTTACAAGAGACGTGGGTAGAGAAAAAGGATGATGGAAAAGCGGATGAATAAGAAGTTTAGGTGGGGATTGAAAGCAGCAGTTAAGGATAAACAGGTAAAGAAAGGGAGAGCACAGAAATGGTGGGAAATAAAGGAATGAGAATTTGGAACAGGGAGTAACGACACTATGAGGAAAAGAACTGCGGTTATTACAGTGTATAATAATGTCGGAACGAGAAGAATAGAGAAAGAGTTGGCAGGTAGAATAATTGAGGAGGGGAGAAAGAAAGAGAGAGTGTTAATTATTGGGGATTTTAATGCAAGGATAGGAAAGGAACAGGCAGTAAATGAGGGAGGGGGAGAGGAAGGCGAAAAAGAAAGAAGAGTGTCCCGGGATGAAGTAATAAATGCGGAAGGAAGAAGATTGTTGCACATATGCGATTGAAGGTGATGAACGGGAGAACTAAAGGGGACAGAGAGGGAGGGATAACATTTATTGGGGGGATGAGATAAAATGGATAGAAGTAAGAGAGAGAATGGAATCAGATCACCTTCCGATAGTCTTTGCGATTGAAAAATTCGAAAGGGAAAAAGACAAAGAGGATGGTGAAGAGAATGAAGAGGCGGAGGAAGGAATAACACTGATCTGGAATGAAGAGAATTCAGAGAAGTTTGCGGAGGAAATCCGAAAGGAAAGTGCGGAAGGAAAAGGGTGGGAAGGGTGGGAGGGATCAAAGAAAACATACTGATGGCGGCAGGGAACGCAGGAATGAAGAAAAGAGGTAAAAGAAAGAAAGAGATGGAGAGAACTACCAAGGTGGTTCAATGATGGATATAAAAGACAGAGGCAATTAGTATGGGAGAAGTTAAAAATATTTGTAAGGGAAAGAAGGGTAAGTGATAAGCAACAACTGGTGGAAGAAAGGAAAACGCTAAGGAGAGTGTGTAAGGAAACAAAGGATGAGTGGAGGTATAACATATGGAAGGACGTGGGGAAGACAAAAGATATGACATAGTGGTGGAACGCGATTAATAGGTTCAGAAGCAAGGGGAAAGGGGAAAAAGGAGGAAGACGAAATGAGGAAAAGGGAATTTTATGAGGAATTCAGAAAGAAAGTGTTGGAAAAAGCGTTGAGGGGAATGAAAAATAGGAATGCGGCAGGGAAGGACGGGATAAGTGTACAGTTTTTGAAGGCGTTACCGCAGGCAGAAAGGGAAGAATTGAGAAGGGCACTGAACGAGATTTGGATGGGGGGAGGATTAGCAAAAGGATGGGATACTGCTAGGATAGCGCCAATTCACAAGGACGGGGATAGTGATAGGAGCGGAAAATTATGGAGGGGTGTCATTATTAGATGTAGGGTATAAGGTGCTAACTAAAATCATGACGGACAGACTGAGCAAATGAATTGAGAGTAACAACAAATTGAAAGGGAGTCAAGCGGGTTTTAGGTTTAAGCTAGAGGAGAAAGGGATAGAGGGAATAATGCTAGAAACAATTAAAGAGATTTATAATGAGACAAGGGCAAAGGTACAGACAAGTGGAAACGTGACAGGATTCAGTATGAAGCTGGAAGTGAGACAGGGGTGTGCATTGAGTGCGGTGCTTTTCGACCTCTATGTAGACGACCTAGAGTATAAGCGGGTAAAAACGAATGAAAGCGGGGTAGTCATTGGAAGGGAGAAGATATTTGCGATAAAATACGCGGATGATGTAGCGGCGGTAGCTGATTCGACGGTGGGTCTGAAGAGCATAGTAGGAGACCTAGAGAATTGGGCAAAGGAAAACAGAATGGAGATAAATGTAAAAAAGAGAAAGGTTATGATCTTTAGTAATGGAGGGAAAAAGAAGAAGGGAGAGGAATGGGCAATTGAGATTCAAAAGGTGAAGATAGTGAATCAGTTCAAATATTTGGGGGACTGGTTCATGTGTAAAAACTCAATCTGGCTGCATGGGAAAAAATGATGGGGAGAGCACAAAAAGCAATGAATACCGTGTGGAGAGTATGGAAGAGGGCAGGAAGGGAGATTATGGAAAAAAGGGTATATCTATTAGATACGCTAGCAGGAGCAGGGGCGATATATGGAGTAGAAGTGTGGGGACTGTGGAAAATTGGAGAATTGGAGAGAATACAGAGCAGGTACATTAAGTTAGCGCTGGGAGTTGACAGAAACATGCCGGACTATATGTATATGGAGAAGGGAGCTTGGGGTGGCAACTCTCGAGTACAAGATAAGGAAAAGGGCCTTGAGATACGTGAAGGAAGTGTCTAGGATGGAGGAGACCAGGTAGCCAAGAATCTGCCTATGGGTAGAAATTAGGGCGATTAAAAATGGGAGCCCGTTTAACTGGGGGAGGGGCTTAATGAACGCGGTACACGAGATGAGAATAGGAAGTTTAATAGAATATGGGAGAGAAAAGATGGGGCAGCGATAGAGGAAAAAATAAAGGAAGAACTCGAAAGATTGAAACATGAAGGATTAAGAAAGGAGAAGATAAATCGATCTTCATACAACGAGATCTATAAACATATCTGTAGGAATGAGCAAACACCGTGGATGTATTGGTCGAAAGAGGCAGTAAAGGGAAAGAATAAGGATGTCTGGGCGAGAATGAGATCTGGAAACATCTGAAGAGCAGAAAATAAAGGGGAAAAGGAGTGGATGTGCCGAATCTGTGGAGAAAAAAATGAAACGCTGGAGCATCTAATAGCATGCAGGAAAGACTGGGAGAGGGTTACGGAAAAGGCGAGGAAGGCTGCAGAGGGGTGGTTGGAAGGAGTTGATAGCTTGGCGATAAGAGGGGAAATAATAAATATGTTAGGGGGAAGAATAAAGGAGGATGCATGTGTATACTTTAGAGAAATAGAAGAGGAGTGCAAGAAGAGTGAGAGGGAGAAGAGAGAATGCGAGAAAAGGGACAGCTAGAGTTAAGAAGGATGGCGGGAGTTGGTAAAAAAACTTTTTGTACAAGTTATACAAATAAAACTGGCTTATTATATATACATACTGCCTGTCCCATTTCAAAGTATACAGTTAAATTATGTCAACTGCGATTAGATCGATTGAAAAACCTTTCGACCAAAAGTTGATCAGTTTCAAAGGAGGAATCACGATGGTCAAATCTACTGACGGAGGCGTCGAATAAGGTCAGGCAAAAATCACCGTTGTTTTTTTACACGAAATATACACGTTATACGTACACGTTAAATTTAAAGAGAATTCACCGAAGAAAACGATTTCTTGTTATTTCCAAATTACCGGAATTATACCACTTAAAAAGATCAATGAAATGTCATGACTCCTGTTATTTTAAAGCTGCTACAGTATACTAAATCTGGAATGGTAGGAATGGAATGAAAGTAGAGGAATAATCGAGACACTTCAGAGACGGACGGAAAGAAGAACGGCTCCACATCAAGAGAGAAGACGAAATGAAGAAAGATGGTTTTTTCGGAACGAGAAATGGTGAGGAAAGGCAGACGCTACGAAAATCGGGGAAGGGAAAAGAAATTAAAGATGGAAGCATTGAAGAGAATACAGAGGTAGAAACAGCAGACGAAGAATGTAAACCATTATGTGGAATGTCGCACATATGATAAAAATAGAAGAGGGTTGGGGGGAGATAGAAAAATATGAAATAGCAATATTATAAGAAACGTGGGTAGAGAAAAAGAATGAAGAAAATATTAGAAAATATGTGAACAAAAGTTTCGATCGGGCATTTAAAGCAGCAGTTAGAGAAGGAGGAGCAAAGAAAGGGAGAGCGAAAGGAGAGCAAGCGGTAGGAATAAAGAAAGAAATTAGCAAAAACTGGGAAGTGGGGGAGTGGGAGCTTGGGATAGTAATAAAACGTAAGAAAAGAATGAAGGAATGTTCGATAATTACAGCATACAACAACGAAGGAATTAGGAAAATGGAGAAGGCACTGGGAAAACAATAGAAGAAGAAGCACAGAACAATGAATTAGTTATAATTACTGGAGATTTGAATGCAAGAACTGGAGAAAGCGAGGCAATAAACGAAGGAAACAGGGGGAAATGAGGAAAAGACGAGGATGTCACAAGATAAGAAAATTAATGCAGAAGGAAGAATACTAGTAAGAATGTGTGAAGTGATGGGAATAAACGTATTAAATGGGAGGACAAAGGGGGACGAGGAGGGAAAGATAACGTTTGTAGGGGGGAGGGATGAGCAATGTGGGTCAGTGCTGGACGTAGTGCTAACAATAGACAGAGGGGAAGCAGAACAAATAAAATGGTTGAAAGTGAAGGAAAAGATAGAATCAGATCACTTACCGGTGACGTTCGCGATACAGGGTGAAATAAGTAAAGGAGAAAAGGAAGGAGAAATGTACAGGGAGAAAGGAGGAAAAGGATGTGAGGCGAGATTGGAGTGGGAGGAGGAAAAGAGAGAGATGTATGAGGAGGAATGGGCAAAAGATGAAATGAGGGAGGCTGCGATAGAAAAATGGAAGACACTAAAGGAGTTTATTTATAAAGCAGCAGAGAGGACGGAAATGAAAAAGAAGAGGAAGGAAAATGGAAGGAAAAAAAGATTGCCGAGGTGGTTTGACGAAGAGTGCAAGAAGCAGAGAGTAAAAGTATGGAATGCTTAAAAAAAATTTGTGAAAAGCTGGGAAGTGAGAGATAAGAAAGAGCTGGGCGATGAGAGAAGAATATTGAGAAAGATATACAAAAAGGCGAAAGAAGATTGGAGAAAAAAGATATGGGAAAGGATAAGCAAGGCGAACGACATGAAGGAATGGCGGAAAGCGATAAGTAAATTCAGAACCAACAAAATAGGCGGAATGATGGGAGAAAGAATCCGGGAGAGGATGAAATAACAATTGAGTTCATAAAAGCAATACCTAGGAGCAGAAGCAAAGCCTAAAAATAACCTTAAACAAGATATGGAACGAGGGAAAGTTGCCAGAAGGATGGGAAGTGGCCAGCATAGCACCAATATATAAGAGTGGAGAAGCAGGAAACGTAGAAAATTACAGAGGAGTGTCGCTATTGAGTGTGGGGTATAAAGTACTCACGAAGTTACTAACAAAAAGGCTAACAAGATGGATCGAGAGGAGAGGTGGGTGGTTAAACGAAACCAGGCGGGATATAGAAAAGGAAGAGAAACGAGAGATCAAATCATTCACCTTGAACGCATTAATAAATAACAGATTAAAAGCAAGAGGAAAAAAAGCTATACGTAGCATTCATAGATTTTAAAGCAGCGTTTGATAGAATCGATACAGATAAATTGATAAACAAACTAAAAGGAAAGGTGATAAAAGGAGAGATGCTGAGAATAGCAGAGGTAATATATGAAAATACGACAGCAGAAGTAAGAGTACAAGGAAAAATAACGGATAGATTCAACACAAGAATAGGGGTGAGACAAGGTTGGGTCTTAAGCGCGCTGTTGTTTGACGTACAGTAGCGGACAAAAGTTTAAAACGATGAATTACAATTTGATTCATAGATCTGCCATATAAATACTAACGTTTCCTTCGGCTTGTTGATTTGTTACAATACATGTGTATGTTTGACTTTCATAATGTAGAAGTCTCGGTCGTCAAATGTAAACAATATAGACTGTACAATTTGTTTTCTCTTCTGACCATCCGTAAACAGCGGACATTAGTTTAAGACGATCTGTCGAACAAGATACCCACAGGCGATCCACGCAATAATTTGATATATTAATACTGTAAATAGTTTGTGGTGTATCATCCAGTATCTTAAGTTGAATTCCGTACGAAAAAAGTATGGGTAAAACCCGTAATTTGTCATAAAATGAACGAAGACTAATCGTATCTCTACGGAAGCAAAATGAGACATTTTCTTCAATTGCAACTAAAATGGATCGATCACAAACTGCTTGTAAGCAAGCGTGGTACAAGTTTGTAAAGACTGGGGACTATTTTGATCGACCAAAAAGCGGTAGACCGCGGAAAATGATGCCAACGATGGATCGTCGGATTCATCGATTAAGCGAGAGAAATCGTTTTCGTTCAGCACTTGATATCAGAGGTAAAATATACAGCAATAATAATGCACAAACTAGTGTAAGAACTGTCCGAAGACGATTAGACGAATTCAATTTGAAAGCGTGAAAGCCACGGAAGAAGCAAATGTTGAGTAAAAAGAATAAAAAATTACGGTTGCAATTTGCTAAGGCTTATCGGCATTGGACATGTGAGGATTGGCAAAATGTTTTATTTTCGGACGAATTCAAATTCAACCGAATTTGTTCTGACGGAATATTGTATGTAAGACGTCGAATTTTTCATAAATTTCTTTTCATAAAGAAAATAAACGATTTCTTTTTTGTTCCTCTCCGTCTTAAACTTTTGTCCGCTACTGTATATATTGATGATTTGGAGGTAAAATGGGAATTGAGAGAAACGAAGGGGGAACAGTACCATTGGAAAGGAAAAAATATTTGCGATAAAGTATGCGGACGATGTGGCGGCGGTGGCAGAATTAGCAGAGGGATTGAGGAGCATACTGAGGGATTTAGAGAGGTGGGAAAAGGAAAACAGAATGCAGGTAAAAGCAAAGAAAACTGAGATAATGATTTTTAGAAGAGGAGGGAGGATAAAGAAAGGGGAGGAATGGGCAATAGATGGGGAAAAATAGAGACAGTCAGAGAATTTAGATACCTAGGGTATTGGTTTTCTATAATACAAAGAACGCGATAGGGACTCACGCAAGGAGAACGGTGGGAAGAACGCAAAAAGCATCTAACGCGGTGTGGGGTATATGGAAGAGAGCGGGGAGGGAGGTGTTAGAGGAAAAGTTGTTATTGTTGGAACCGTTGGTCAGCTCAGAGGCGCTATATCGGGTGGAAATATGGGGGTTTGGTCAGAGTAAGAGTTTTGAGAGAATACAGAGCAAATTCTGTGAAATGGCTCTGAGAATTGATAGTAGGACGCCGAGATATATATATATATATATATATATATATATGGAGAAAGGAACTGGGGGTTGCAACGTTCGAATATAGGATAAGGGAAAGAGCGTTGCGGTATGTGAGACAAGTATTGGACATGGGTGAGGACAGATGGCATAAAATATGTTTGATCGAAGAGATGAGAGGTATACTTAACGGGAACCCAACAAAATGGGGAAAGGACATAAAAAAAAGGTTGGAAGAAATGAAAATAGAGGCACTAGTAAACGTAATAAGAGAAGAAAGAAATTTACATGAGATAGACAAGAAAATAAGTGAAGGGTGAAAAACTTGAAGGAGAGTATATTGGAAAGGGAGGAGCGAGAGAGCGAGAGAGCGAGAGAGCGAGAGAGAGAGAGAGAGCGAGAGAGCGAGAGAGAGCGAGAGAGAGAGAGAGAGAGAGCGAGAGAGCGAGAGAGAGAGCGAGAGAGAGAGAGAAACATTTAACAAAAAATATAAAGATATAGTTGATAAGGTGGAGAAACCATGGAATTATTGAAGTGATGAAAAAATAAATGGTAAGGATAAGGAGATGTGGGCAAGGCTGAGATGTGGAAACATAGGACGAGCTGGAAAGAAAGGGCAAATAGAATGGGATTGTAGAATATGTAAGAAGGAGAAGGAAAGTGTCGAACACTTTCTGGTGTGTGAAGAGGTAAGAAGGAAGTTAAGCGAAACGGCAAGAAAGTACGGAGAAAAATGGGAGGAGGAATTAGAAGAAAAGGAAAACGGTGATAAACGATTGATAGAAAAACTAAGAGGGGAAATTGACAAGGAAATGTGTAATTACTATAGAGAAGTGGGAAGAATTTGCAAAGACGAAAATGTCTAATGTTGAGTAGTGTTAAGATCATATTAACGCAATAGTTCCTAAGGAAAAGATTGGTAATGCACTTTGTAAAATAACAAAAGGGTTCCGCAATAAAAACTCCATACTAACCAGCTAACTAACGTATACTAAATCTGCCACCGAGGGATAATTTAATGATACTGGAAGTATATGTAGGTACTAATAAAATACTAAGATCCTGAAAGTTTCAGATCCCTAACTCAATTGGTTTTTGAAAAAAAGCAAAATATGTCAAAATCAGAGTAAAGAATGTTCTCAGAAACAGGTAAATCGATTGATTTAAATTTTCGATATGTTTTGGCGACTGGCGGTAGCTTCTAGGAAAAAAATTAAGAGCTTTATCAATTCATAAGATCCTTAAAAGAAAGGCATTTTTCTTTTAACTTCAAATTTTAGCTATGATGCAATTTTGGCACGATTATGAAACTATTTTTTTTAAAATCGTTGTCTATTTTTTTTTTGTAGCGTCATGAGTGAGGTTTTTGAATCTTGAAAAAAGGTACGCCATAGTAGAAGAAAACAAAGACCATTTTTTGCCCAATTAATGACTTTATTTATATGTTTTAGTTTTTAATTATATTATTTTAATGCATATTTAGGTACTTTGTATTTTTTCAAAACAATATTTCACTTTGAATACAATAACAATTAGTTTTTTGCCAAAGTCGAAAATTAAAAGTGACAATGAACTATCAATAAACAATTTCCTAAGTTATTTTAAGAAATCTTTTTAGAAACTGACACTGGATGAGGCGATAAAAGCGTAGGTAAAAATTTTGTATAAAATGCACTCTAGCAATACTTTCTCGAATTACTTTTAAGACGAATATTTATAAATTCCATAATTTTTTTATTATATTTATAATTCAGGTTAATAAAAATATATAAATATATAAATAGTTAAATTTTATGATAGAAAGTTGTTTCTAAAAATTTTTGTTAAAATAACTATAAAATTAATTATTGATAATTTATTGTTTTAAGGATGGTTCGGTGATAAGCATGTTAGATAATGTAAAATCTCGTGGAATCTCTCTCGCTTATGCATGAACGAAGGTTATGACAATGCTATGCAAAAAAATTAGACTTTTATCTTGGAGTCGCTCCAATCACCGAACCTCCTTAATTTTCGACTTTGGCAAACAAATTATTGTAAGTGTTTTCAAAGTGAAATATTGTTTTGAAAAAATATAAATTACATAAATATGCATTGAAATAAGAAAATTAACGACTAAAATATAAAGTCATTTGGGCAAAAAGTGGTCTTTATTTTTTCTATTATGGGGCGTGCCTTTTTTTAAGGTTAAAAAACTCATAGCTCTACAAAAAAATGGATGAGGATTTAAAAAAAAATAGTTTCACAATCGTGCCAAAATTGGATCATAGTTAAAAATTGAAGTTAAAAGAAAAATGCCGTTTTTTTTTCAAGAAAATTGTGGACCAATATAGCTGTTAATTTGTTTCCAAGAGGCTACAGTCAGGATCCAAAACATATCCAAACGCATTCCTGAGAAAAAATTATAATTAGTATCTACATATCCTTCCAGCATCATTCACATATCTCTCGGGGGCAGATTCAGTACACTTATGGCCCAATGGCCGTTTGCTAAAATTTGAACAATTACTATAGTAGTATTCTTGCATTTCATAATAACGGAATTACGTTCTATTATTATATTTTTATGGCTGAATTATTATTCCATCATGGTAATAACTAACGATGAAACGATCTTTGAGTCGATATCTTGAATATTGGATAGAAGTAAATAAATATTATTCCTATAGTCACATATATAACTATATGCATGTAATTATATATCTACCACTTTAATTAAAATAACTGACCCCATTAGGAACAGGCATATGATTGAGAAAACATGTACATATGTATTGATACAAAAAAAGAGAAAAGACCTATAGAGGTAACCTACATTACTGTTATTGCTCAGGATGCGAATGTTCATTTACTTGATTATGTTCATTTGTCAAATCGACAATGAAAGTTTATCGTTCGGATTCTCTAGATGATGTATGTTTTAGAGAGGGATTGCATGTTGTTTTGCTGAAAAAGATGTTGAATAGAAATTATGATTTTTAACATATTTATACTTAGAGATTAGAGAATGCTGTGTTATACAGTCCAATGTCATAACAAACGTGAAATACGAAGTCTCAGACCCGGCACGAGATATTGGTGTCAATTGTACCTTAGCAGCTATTGCAAAATTATACCCAAGAAAGGTAAAGTGAATATTTTGCCGAATCCCATATTCTGTGAAGTAGAATTAATAAATGGTGCTTAACAGCCATCGCTGTTATACACAAAGGAAGCAGGCAACTGCAGGCTTTAACACTGCGTCCTAATATATTAATCGAGAAATGGCTTTCGTGCATAAGCAATAAGCTTTCTCAAATGTCTACTTTAATATGTCTAGAAAATCGTTTAAATCATATAAGATTATTGTGTTATCGTATCATATTAACGTTATTTTACTAACTTTTTTGCAAGTTTTTGTCTCTCTTCAATGCTGTAATCCAGAGATCCAATCGTATCGTTGCCTGGAGTTGGCATAAAGGCAATAAGTGCTAGTAAAGCTGTCCTAATACTCCAAGAAGGTTGCCACGTTTCAGGATGATGACCCGATATGCTCAGACAAATTTTTTTGTTTATCTCAAAGCGACCGTTTGGCTGAAAAGATGCAAAATGTTTTATCACAGAAAGGCACAAGACCAAAGACACAATGCAGTCAGTCTCCATTATTGGGACACTCACAGTGAGGAGAATAATATTAGGTGGTTTCATTGGGTATTCCGGAGGCAACAGAATCCTGCCATGGTAGACACCATCTTCAAATTCTGTCGACGGTGGCCCTTGGACAGTGAAATGCCACTCGAAAAGATTGTCTTCCAAGGGACATGCTCTATATTCTTCAGTCGGTTCGGAAAGCTCCTGTGCCTCTCTCATCAACCGTTTGACGGCTAAACACCACCGGATCACGTATTTATTTTATGTTTGCATTATGTTTATCCGAAATCAATCGACAATTATCAGTCGTCATAAAATATGCCTGTTTCGAACCTGGACTCTTGGTATTGTACTTTCCTTCGAATGACATGTCAGCTCGAGTTATTGGATGGCTTGCTCACTCATGCAACGCACTAACGTTATAATAATGTATGAAAGCTCTCGATCTCCTTGCCTTGTGATCCTTCAATGTCTTCCTCTTTTTATTTTTCTTCTTTTTCGTCTCCACCTTTATCGTTGTACACGAAGTACACGGAACTGGTCAGTGAAGGTGATGATAGGTACGGGTACGGTACGGTAGGTACTAGGTAGACGGGGGGTCTGAAAGTGTTCTCGTACGAACGTCGCGAACTTTACGTACGAGGACTCCATAAAGTTGGCCGACCGACTTTAACGTTTTCAAATTTGTTGTTTATTAATTACCAATCGTTTGATCATCGTTTCAAATCGATCGATCGTTAAAAATAATCGTTCGATGGTTAATGGTTTTTTTCACAAAATCGAAATTACTTTCTCCGACTAGTGTCGTCTAGTGGCTTTGTACTCGTATGTAACACCTCTAGGGTTGGACACTTCTAATTCTTATATTTTTCTTTACATTTTCATCTTTTTCCTTTTGCTCTATCGTTTTATCGTCATTTGATACGAAATTGTGTGCCAAATTTCATTGTTTGATCGTTGAAAAATCGAAAAATTACAATCGTCCAAATTTTAGGGGTAAACGGTTTCGAGCCAACTTCACGTCGCACTGGCAGAAATTAACAACCAACGATACGAGTCGGTAACACTCGACTCGTGTCAAACTCAAAGTACCTTTAAATGTTCTGCCTTCTGCCAATAAACTTAAAAACTGCGTTTTTCGACCAACTTGGATTTACTTACGAATTTTCCCAAGGGTCGACATCTATATAGACTAGGTGTTCGGTCGACTTCGGGTGAACAATTAACCCGTACTCGATAACACCAAGTTGGTATTTGAACTCGTTATTTCTTGTAATATTATTCATGACGCCTGGATTAAACAATACTTCTAGAACCCCTATCGAAACATTTAGGGGGGTTAACGGTCATTCAATTAGTTTGGACGAAACAACGAATTTCAACCAATGTCCCAAAAACTCTGGCGTCATTAAATTCGTGCTGCGCAATGACAGAACATTTTCTCTGACATTCAATGTAGCTTTGCTCGCCATTCTTGCCATTATATGTACAACAACAATTTTTCCATCAATACCTATCTGGGTATATGCTATTTTCTTTATTCTCCGATGTAAGCACGTCATCTCCTCTGTAAATATCAGTGAGTATTGTACATATCTTTGATTTTTATCAGACTCGAACCCTAAATTGGTAATATAAATTTGTTCTTTTCTGCTTTCAGATACATTGTTGGTTGTTGAATCTGTCGGTATACAGATAATAGGAAAACGAGTCTTCTCCTGTCAAGAGTCGAGCACTTTTTTACCTTGGAATACAGTCCAGGATGTGTTTATCAATGAAGTTATAACAGGGGTAAAGTGAAACATTTTAACCCGCTCTAATGACCATTCAAATTGTTCTTAGACAAGAAAACATAGCCAAAAAAGGTAGTCATCATTTGGACCTTTTTTGACTATGGATACAAATGAAGGATACGCGTATCATCATCCACTTGGAAATAATTCATGCGATACTCCAATGTTTTCTGCCCAAAAGAGCAAAATTATATATATATATTAATGCCTAAATTATCTCCCTGAATGGTCATGAAAATGCTTTATTCGGATCATTTCTTTTTCAAGCAGTTTGTATCATTAAAATTACATAAACATCTGTTGGAATAATCGATATTAAAAACCTCCATGCTAATTTACCAGAAAGAACATTATATTCGATCAAAGAAAACAGCAATTAAACTTGATTTTAAGTAACGTTGGATATCGGACAAATCTTTATTCGCTACCTCATCAATATCCCTTTGGTATTATAATTATTTAGACTCAATTATGTTGCTATGTACATATTTCTTTCCTCAAATGGAATTCGTTAATTTATCCATGGTTATTCATAATCGATCTTGCGGCATTTAAAAAACCTTACTAACCGGTCGAACCTTTACCATTATAATAAGACCCGTAAGCATTGAAATTTGAATTAACAGGATAGTACTGTTCACAGCAACGAGTGTTGTACTTCCTCACGTTCGTAGTGAGGGAGTCTATAGGTGGGAAGGAAATAACAAAACTCGTGCCGCTGTTCCACGATATAAAACCAGAAAGAAAATGCCTGGAATACATGTACGTTCGTTTAGCAAGCTTGATTGGGTCGAGCAAGGAAATGAACCGACTCTAACGATACCCGGTGCTTACTGGTTATGTCACAAAAAACGTATATACAAATTCACGTTTAAATGGCATAAGAATCTAAGGTACTAATATGATATTATTGAAAGTTTTCTATCATTGAATTGTCATTGGAATTTGATCAAGTTTTGTTTTTTAGAAATACCGAAGGTTTCGCATATCCAAAGGAACTGACAAAAGTCATAAGACGTGTAATAAAATCGCAGCCACGACAGGGGCAACAATTTGGCACACAGCATCTTCTTGTTACGTACAGTATGTTGAATGGTTATTTTTACTTTTTGAAATAACATTCGTTTGCCCGTGTCGAATTAAATTTCATGTTTATAAAATAAGTTTTCATTGATTGGATAATTTCAACGACTTTTAATCAATTGGATGATTCCCAGATCAGTCAGCATGGCCGCGCCAGGACAAGATGTTCGCTATGCTAAAATTTCGAGAAAAGGTCGATGCAACAGCTTTCTGTCATGCATTTGTCCTTACCGTTCAAACTTTAAACGAGGCCTCTATCGAGGATCCTTGCTCCGCCGACCAGAATGCAGATTGTACTTTTGACGTATCAAACGAAGCAAAAAATGTCCGTGTCGACGAGGAGGAGAATATGAAAGCCACCGAAAAAGATTCGCAGGATCGTCAAAGAATTATTCGTCGTGGTCGGGAAGTGGACAAAGACGATAAAATCGATGAGTCGGGTAAAGTGATAGAGTCAAATAGATCGGCTGCCGAAACTAGTTCGACTTTCCCAGAGTTGGAAAGAGCGCGCAAGAAACATGGGCAGCACAGGGTTCGCCCAAAATCAATTGACAATAACGATGGATTGCCCCTGGCCAAAAGACGCAACCAGAGGCAGGTTTACGAGAGTCCCGAACAAAGAGCGAACAAAATTACGCCTGATTTGCCAGTTGAGAAGGGGATAGCTGCCGATTTTGCCGATCTACCGTATCAGTATATAATCGAAAGAGAGATAGAAGGTTCCAAAGGCGGATCGGAAAAAATTAGTCCCACCATGATGGGCCTGGAAAAGTCTAGTCCAGGACCTAGTCACAAAGCAAATGAAGCATTGGAGAAGTCATTAGCTCGTAGTCCGAGAGACGTGCAGACAGACGCAGCGCGTTCAGCTAACATAACCGATCTCGTTATGGAGGGCCTTATGCTTACGATTCGTCAGGATCAAGACAGCATTACAATCGTCGAGCAAAAAACTAAATTGCAGATGGATGAAGTTCTGGAGAATTCGGAAAAAGCGGAAACGAAAGAGGGAGAAAAATGTTTGCTTAATTCGAGTTTGCTGAGATTGGAAAATTTAATTACAAAGATCGACGTGTCGGACGCGAGATTTAAGAGTTGCGAACATATCGAGAGATCGCTGCGACCAATCGCTACGCGCGGTCTGTTGGATAACGCCATGAAATTGGAATGTACAATGGATCGTACGAACGACGATGGGCAAACAGATCACATCAAATCACTACCAACCGAACCACAATCCTCTTTTCATTCACAATCGATCGGTCATTTGCAATTGTCGGGTAGCCCTGAATATCCATTGGTCACGATTAATCGGAACAACGTTAGAGAGGTGTTAAACGATGCTTTGCAGTTCGATACAAATGGTGAAGGCTCACTGAAATCGAGCGAGTCGGACGACAAAGCAGTTAAAGACAACGACGAAACGGACAATTGGGAAATTGAAGAGGAGGAGGAGGAGGAGGAGGAGGAGGAGGAGGAAGAGGAAGAAGTCGGCTTGGAACTGAAATACGATGAGAAAGACGACTCGGAAAGTACTGACCGAGAAAATCATTATTCAAAGGAAGAGGCCCCGGTACCCGTGGTACAACAGTACAAACTACACGAAAATTCTCAAATTATTGACTCTCTTGCCAAAGATCGAGTAAGCTTAGATTCACCGGAGACGCCTACAAAGGATAGCTCCATAACATTAATTCCCAAAACTCCCAGAATAGTTTCGAATGAAATTGTCACTGCTGACCAGATACCACCAGCATTGCAAAAAGTGTTACGTAAGGCATTCGTGAAACGTTCGGGTGATGAAAGCAAGTGCGGAGCTAGAAGTGAAACTATAGGCTCGGTGGAAGAAACTTTCGGGTTCAATGTTTCTTCCGGTACTTCAAAATCTACATCGCATCCTTTACCATTAGAGGAGCGCACCTCGGCGCAAGAACAGCCAACTGACAAACTCACCGAGGCTCGATCATCGACAACTGCAACGACTGACATCCTCAAACAATTCCAATCCGAGTTAAATAGTGATAAATCACGAAAACAATTTATGAAAAGAAAAAGTCTACGTCATGCCGATTTCCATTCATCTTCGAACAATGCGAATCAGCAGACACTTGTGACAGAACCTGAAATACGATTAGAAATGTGGAAATTCGTTCAAGATATAACACGTGGGGCTAAAGTAGTCATTCGCCGACTGGATCTAACCAATATCTCTAATGGCACCATCTCACATTCTTCTCTTCCGAAATATAGTAATGTAAATCAACGAATGCAACGAACCACAGAATCTTAGTAAATAAGTGGATGATTCAGTTGGTTCGCTTTCTTTTCATCAAAGGGATAAATCCCCAACTAATATTCAGCAATCATTGAGACATCCATGGTGATAACTGACCCCAAGAGCATTGAACCGAGTCAATCGAGTCCTCTTTGGGGGGGAAAAAAAAAAAAAAAAAAAAAAAAAAACTGTCGTCGGGTTGCTGAGTTGCCTAGTTTGTGTTTCATTGTTCCTTCTTATTATTATTAGTATCGTACAAAAATCAATCAATATGAAAATGTTAGAATGTTATATACTATTATTTGGAATTATTATGAAGTTCATTTATAAAAGCTGGATTACGTAGTAAGCTTAGTGCTTCTCATCCTCATTAGTAATGTTCACAATATACATATAACTAATTCTATTTTCTCAGTATTTCATTGATATCGCCATATTTCTCCCTTTCTATTTGTTCGGCAGTAACTTGCAGATTTTCCATTTTTTTCAGCATATTTGCAATTCTGTTGGACGCACTCCCTTCCTTTGATCCAATGCCAACATTTTTCAGAAACGATATCTGCTCTTCCGTCATAATTGAGTTATGTACTTTTGGCGAAGAACGCAACTTAACTGGTGCTACCTGAAAATGATATGAATAATTAGTTTTACTTTTGTGGACATTGTATTGTATGGGTAAGCTGGATCCTTGATGACCTTTCGTTTCGTTTAGTTTCGATTTACGTTTCAGGGATTCATAAAGGTATTAAATAGGTATTTGGGGTGGACATGACTGAAATTTTTTCGTATTATTCGACATACAAATAACGTGTACGGACCGAAACGTATCGTTGTAAGAGATGAACTGGTTCGAACCTTGTATTGGATACTTCGGATAAGTTTTTTTAAAGAATCGTTTATCGGGGATTAGTAGTATCGCGATTAATTAAAAAGAACTTTGTTGCTTGCATATCGCTTCAGATTTTTCATCATTCGTCGCGAAGCTCTTTATGATCAAGTGGTCTTCCAAAACATTGGCTTCCTTGTCAAACGAGTTTCCAGTATGTAGGGCATTTGTTAGAAAGATACCTATAATTTCAATTTATATCGGCTCCCTGACAAAAGTGCCTTAATTGATTTTTGGTAAAAATCTAATAGCGTGTACTTACTACAATATTAAAAGTATCACTTTAATCCCAAATACTGTTTTGTGACAATAATTCTAAGATGTTCCGGGGGGGGATGCAACACAAATATTTACAGAAACAAATTGAGAATGGAATTTGAACAATTTTATAAAATAGTTTGTCTCGAAACAACGTCAATATGCTTACACTAATGTAGATCGCTTTCAATTATATGTTCAATACATTGCCTGCCAATGAAATGTTGAAAAAAAAAAAAAAAGCGATCGGTATATGGATAAGTAAGTAATAATGAATTTTGTAATTACACTTACGATAGAAGCAATGAGCAACCTCCTATTTTTTGTTATTATTATATAGGACAAGGGTGATGAAATTTCAGATCGAAACATGATTTTCAAATAAGTATTGCCCAAAATTTTCAAATGCGACATGAAATTTTCGTTTTAAGTAATAGAAATGTGCTAAAAGTCGAAAGGATTTCGAAAAAATCGGAAAACCTATCGTATAAATTTGAAAAACTTTGAACGTATCCGTTCCAAAGCAGAATATATAACGAAAACCTGGTTTAGCAATAAATAACTTGCAGATTTCTAGGAGCAAAGAAATATGGATTTTGAAAAACATCAGCAACTTTTTGTTACAATTTTGCATTGACAAAAGTTAATTTCCTTTGGACGAGTTGTGTCGCATCGAACAAATTACGCGGCGTTATATTTTTAATGTGGCCACGACATCTCATACCATTTGTTCAGACAATAAATTCAGACGTCCGAATGAATTGGTTTGGGGGAATGTTTTTACAACTGGGATTGCGAGCACACTGTGTACATAATCGGCACACATGCGTTCGCGCGTATACGTATAACTTACGGATAATTCACTCTCGAGCCTGATGCAACGAGCAAGTTGGTTCGCACACAGGCTGGGATAACGTTCGCGTGCGTCGCAAACCTCGAAGACAGCGTCCTCGCACCGTTTTTCAATATCATCTGGAAACAACAACAAGCAACCGTCCCGTCATATTTCGAGCCAACGGACAGGTGGCTGGCTAATTTTCGTTGAGGATCGAGGCATTATTACCCATATGAGTTACGTTCATAACCAATTTATGAAAATGTTTCGCGTGGCCACCTCGCTCGCACCATATATTATTCAAAAGTTGTGAAATGTCTCGCCACTTGTTAATGAAATGAAATCAAACACACACATCTGCAAAAACACATCGCCAATGTTAAAACATCTCGTCTAATCGTCTTGGCAACCTTTCGCACTGTGTTCCCGCGCGCTTTGACGCTCCGTTGCGATTGGTGCGACACTAGTATAGATATAACCTATGTGTACTTACCTTTATTGTAATACACGTATCATAACTATCTTTCCGAGAATTATCATCGTGTATCTACATATTCAAACAGTTCCATTTATACGGGATTATTATATCTTCTCCTACATGTTCCGGAAGAGAACTGAAAAACGAAGATCGTTCCATATTTGTTAGCCGAAGAATAAAAGTCACGCGATGCACATGAATTTGTACAATGAATAATTTAATAATCATTTACCATACGTTTGAAGGTTATGTACGTATTAGAGGTTATGTCCCGATTTACACGATTCAATTTTTCTACACAATTTATTCTGTAGAAAAATGCGTTTCCGGATCGATTATCGAACACCACCTAGATGTATGAAATGCATACGTACTATATTATATTATAAACAGTTGTAAGGGACCGAGAAAAGTATCCGTATATATGTAATGTATAATTATCTCTCAGTATCGGAGACGGCGGCCGCTCACCAACAAAAAATATGTCTGCGGTTAAGCTTAAGCAATCAATCGAGCCAACAAATATTTACATTCATGTTTTTCAATACGCTACAGTTCGGTAAATGAGAAGAAAAATATTTTTTGGACCGCGTACCGCTGTGTGTACAAGCTGCAAGTTTACAGGTAGGTATATGACTACAAGAATCTCGCGTGGCATTTTATTTCGCGGTTACGGTTTTAACGGTTTTAACGTTAAACCCTAACGGAACGTTTGCAGAAATGACGATAATAAAGATAATGTAAAAATGTAGCTGTCTCAAAGATAAAATTATCCGTCAGATAAATACACATTAGTTTTCTTCGTTGAAACATTGGGTTTGGGTTATACATATTATATGCGGAGGATAGCTATTCTCCAGATTCTTCTACTAGCCAACGTTGGCACAAGAGGTAGTACGTATGTTGTTTATTTACAATGTACCACGACGACCACGACGACGCGAGCTTCGCCATCTCACAAATCTCCTTAACCCTCATGACCCTCATGCTCATACATACATTCCAAATTCCAACGATCAAAGAAACTATGAAACGACGCTAGAATGCGCGCAACAGGTAGTACAATTTCCCTATAAATCACCATAGCGTCTGCAAATAATGGCGGGCAATTTAAAAATACAGTTTTGAAGCTCTACGGAAATGAAAGCGACACATATGTTACTTACTTATAATGTGTCGCTTTCGTTTGTATTATTTTTTAAATGATCGGTGTCAGTGGGCTTGATCCGTAATGACGTTTGAAAATTCCTAATAAATAAACACTCGTTAGATAATAATTACTATCTCGCAAATAAATTAAAGGGCTAAAGGAGGAATTAGATCTGGTTGCGAATCATACTATATATCAGACTTTGGGCAAATTCCCGTATTACTGCCCGTAATTAATACAAGTGTGATTATAACGGATGGAGAGGAGGAGAAATTACGTAAATCGATAAATACATTTTATTTAGGAATTGTGGGAAATATCGTTGGCGTCGGTAAGGCCCGGCATATAGGATGTTCATTATTATAGAAAATTATATAAAATGGGGCCACTATAATAAACGCTATCATATACACAATACTTATTAGTACCTATATACACATTGAACGACAGTTATATATCTATGGATGGGCGTAGCTGCAAAATTCAACGGTCAATCTGTGTTTTAAGTCGCCAAAGTCACATCCGCAGCTTTGTTTTATTAAGGCTTAAGGCGCGTGCTACCTAGGATATAGCGCTTAAGGTAGCCCTTAAAGATTTGTACGTTAGGCGTGCATTGACCAACCGTATGGAAAGCCAACCTGTATTGGAGGAACTCGGTTTTACTCGGCAGCGAACCCGAGTGTTAAACTCCCTTCGAGTATCCATTGATGTGAGCACGGCACACGCGAGAACCACACCGGACAGAGCAGGACAGAGATTGAGTTTGGATCAAGGGCGCAACAGAGATAGGGAGACATTAAACAGGATTCGTAAGATCTTTGGTACGACGAAACTGATCGTAGGGATGAAACGTAGCCTTTTCGACGGCTTTTTTTACTATTATTCTACGTTTGTCTTAGCCACACAAATTTCCTCTTTCGTAACTGTTTGCGGATCGTCCTTATAAATTCACGGTCGACGTGTTTATCAATTATACCAGGAGCAGCATCAGCAGCATCAGTGCCTTTCCATTTTTCCATACCTCCTCGGAACTCGTGTTGTTTTTATTAGTGTTTATTAGTGTAAGCCGGTGTGCGCGCTGCGATCGATCGATCGGCTCTGACAACGGGATTTTTCGTGGATTCTAGCCTCGTCTTCGCCGCCACGGCAGCCACGTCTTTCCAGTCGCGTGGCATCTTCCGCCCAAACCGACGATAACATATCTTTCCCACACTCTTTTTTTTTTTTTTTTATTTTTTTTTTATTTTCTTTCCTTCTTTGGTTCTTGGTCCGCGAGTTCGCGCACATTCACCATTCGAGATCAGTTTTATTTCGGCTCACCTCGCAACAACTATACACTCAACATTGCCAACTCCGCGCGCGCCTGATCTAGCGTACGTAACCTTGACCTTCGCTTCTCGCTATCGTACTTATTATTATTTTGACCTTGTCCTTTTCGTTTATTTCACATGTTTTATTAGTCAAAGAAATATTTAATTGTCCAGGTCGTTAACCACCAATTTTACGACGGGAGGATCGAACTTTGAACATTTCGCAAAGTTGGTTAGAATTTTTGGTCAATCAGTGCAATGGGTTATCTCAAGTACCTGGCGACCTCTTTTGTCTACATAGCTTTTTTTCTTGCTGTCATTACCTTTTCACCTGCATTACCGCCGATTGGAGATTTCACGGAGTATAGGTAAATTCAATATACAACATATACATAGGTGTCTGTTTTTGGATTAATTATCACCGATACATTACTAATCGGCGCATTCAACTATCTATATATTATAGAATTAATTCCTCCTTTCTCATTTTGCAGTATCGAACCACCGGTACAACTCTCTGGCATTTTGGCGCCGAATCAACGACTCAATGGTGCAGAAATATTATTCAATGGTGATTTAAAAGGAGCCGAGGCCTTTGACTCGTATAACGGTGTACTTTACACCGGCATACATGGTGGATACGTTGGAAAAATCATTGGCGACAATATCATTCCAGTGGTTAAATTTGGCAAAGATTGTGGTATGTTTATCATTAGAATTAGGAGTTACAACAGTTACCGCTCCACGCGTCATCTTTACCAGTATTATGTTTGCACCACTCGCTCTATCAATATTATATATATCAAAGAATGTGCTATGAATTCGCAGCTAGTATCTGGGAGGAAGAGAAGTGCGGTCGACCTCTGGGTCTAAAATTCGACAAGGAAGGTCGTCTTTATGTTGTTGATGCTTATTATGGTATCTTCAAGGTTGATGTTTCAACTGGGAAATATGAACAAATTGTTAACACCTCGAATCCAATTGATGGAAAAGTGCCCATGTTTCCAAACAGCATCGATGTTGCCAGCAATGGCGATCTCTACTGGACCGATTCGAGCACAGAATTTAAACTGTACGACGGAATATTCGCTATGTTTACCGATCCCACAGGAAGGTAACTATTTGAGATATGAATTTATTTTATTATAATTATATTTAGTTTTTATATTAAAAATAGGGATTATCCCGTTTAGCTTCGTTAATCCGCGTTCGAGCACAAATTTTCCACGTAATTTTACCAACCCTAAACTTTCCTAGTGCATTGACATTTTGGATAAACGTTTATAACCTAAGCTTCCGATTTCGCAATCGGATCTGACTACTTATTTCGTTATTTCGTTGGAAAAACAGCAATCTCGGAGAAATTCAGAAATGTAATATAATTGGCGCGACTGATTTAATACAACTTTCGATATCATTTAACCTTTTATTAAACTCGTTCAGTGATAATTACTTGTAATTACGGCATGTTTTTCGGAGTAATGCAAACCCACCGCTATTGTGAATCTCTTGCAGATTAATCCGTTACAACGCTGCAACGAAGAAGAACCAAGTTTTAATCGAAAAACTTGGTGTTGCTAATGGTGTGAAACTGAGTGACGATGAGAGTTACGTGATTGTTGCGGAAACAATTAAATCCACCATAGTCAAGTATCACCTTAAGGGCTCCAAGGCCGGCAAGAAGGAACTATTGGTGACTGGTCTTCCAGGAGCCCCTGACAATATACATACCGATGGGCTCGGCAATTACCTCGTCGGTCTAATCGTCCCTGCCGATCCGGAACATCCGCAACTCGTTCAAACCATCATTCCGCATCCTTATATAAGAAAAATGATCGCCAGAATTATCGCCATCACCGAACTGCCTTTCAAATTATTGAATGATATTTATCCAAATGATTTGGCAAAGAAAGTCGTTCATGCAATCGGTTCGTTCGAAACATTCAGATTTATGTACCCGCAGAAAGTAACGGTATTGAGAATCGACGGTAACGGTAAAGTTCTGGATGCATTGTACAATTCGGACGAGAAAATTGGAAGCATCAGTTCAGCGTTCATTCACGACGGATATCTGTGGCTTGGATCACCGTACAATGAATACATTGCCCGAGTACCATTGAAAACAGCATTTCCGAGTGGCGATGTTTTGACAAAAGCCAGCAGCGGAACGACGATTCATAAGGATTTTAACCAAGTTCCTGAACTTGCGCAACAAGTCAAAACCCCTGTTACCACTGTAAATGTAGTAGAAGTAACTACGACGACTCCGAAACCTACCACCACCACCACCACCACCACCACCACTCCAAAACCTGCCACGACCACGACCACTCCAAAACCTACCACCACCACGACCACGACCACGACCACTCCAAAACCTCCCACCACCACCACCACCACGACCACGACCACTCCAAAACCTATCACCACGACCACTCCAAAACCTACCGCACCGACTTCAAAGGCTTCGGCAACACCACAGCCGTCATCTCCGCCTATCCAAGTGCCGCCAACTGCCAAAGTCGAGCATTTCAAGCCAGCCGAGAATGTTGAAAAAAAGTCTCAAGAGAAACACCGAGACGTTGAAAAACAAGTGGTAGAAACGGTAAAAGAACCGCAAAAAATAGTGGATAAAGTGGAACCGAAGAAAGAAAAACACGAGCTTCCAAAACCAATGAAATCCGTTGAATCGACTCAATCGAATCAACCAACGAAAGGCACGGATAATGTCCAAGCTTCGAAACAGCCCGTGGTTCCAAAGCCATCTGAAAACACGAAAACCTCTAAGCACAACACCAAATTCGCTGATGAAATATAAGCTTACGGAATGGAAACTCCACTAAATATTTCATTCTCGAAACGTTAGAGACACTTTTTCGAACAAATGAATCCGATCAAAACGTTATGAAAGTTTTTCATCCCTTTCATCAGACCCTTCGTGTCTGTCGGGGCAACGGGACAAAAAGACAGAAATTATCTGTCTCATCATAGCCAGCCCTAGCATTGTTAGAAAAATCTAAGATTCCTTCACAAATTGCTTCCGAACGCAACAAGAGATTCGTCGTTGAATCACATACAAAATGATCCGCGCATCAATGAGTCCATCAGTGCATTCCAATATACCATACATCCATATGTGAGTGTATATGCGTCGTTGTGTGTTATCCGTAAGCTAGACACTGTGATTTGCTACTGTAAATAAGGTTGAGAATATCATTCGGGTTTTCTAAAAGCATTTTTTTAATTTTTTATTTGTTTGTTTTTTATCGGTGATTGGTGTATATAAATAATAGTACGTATATACATATATGTATGCACACATCCGAATTTGATATAAGTTAAAATACATTCCAAGTACGCACCCAAAGTGTGTAAGGTGTTGATTGTTGTAAACTAGACTACCAACGATTTTTCCAGTCCTATAAAAATCTTCATACATGATTGTCGTTGATCGTCGTCGCCCCAACCTCTCGCGTGGCACTGAAAATTCATCCAAATACATCCGTCTTCTTCCATGATTGTATTTTACGAGATAAAATTAAAAAAATTTCCTTCATTGATTTATTAACTCGCTAGATGCAATAAGCAATTGCGTTGAATTGGTAATGATAGCGGGAGAGATAGAGTAAAAAATCAGAAAAGAGGGACGGCTCGATCGATCTCGTTACTTACAATTAATCTCGACATTAAATAGAACATTGAGACTAGGTTAATGTAGCAAGGCGCCGATAACATTGTCCTATTTTTACGTTGCAAGTCTTTCCAGAAAATTAGGAATCGATCGGAGATATCAAGGATCGACGAACGATCCTCGTTTACTCATTTTACAGCTTGGAATTTTTGTAGGTCTATCTGTAATAAGTATCAGATATTAAAGCCAAATTTTTCATCCGTTTTTTCATACTCGTCGTTAATTAATGAAGATCGGTTCACCCTTATTCTATTAAAATAATCCTTGTTGAAATCAATGAGGAGGAGATAACTCCAACTTTTTGGTGATTTGTAGAATAATTTTACAACGTACGCGTTACAACGATCTCACAGAATCATAATAAATAAATTATGTTTTCTAATAACGGCTTTATATTAAATTCACAATTCTTATCTTGTTTTACCTAAGGCAATTTAATTAACTGGAGATCGCCGGCTGGGATGGGACGATGCTGAAAAATTGACTGGAATTAGGCTTTCAAAGTGATCGAAGGGTGTTGCTCCGTGGAAACTTTTAAGAATTTTTCTATCAACTTCTTTATTACATGCAAATTATGGACAATCTTCGTCTTGAAAAGTATGCTTCGATGCGACGGCTCTCATGAAGCCATTCGGGGTGGTCGTATCATCCGCACGAGGCTACCTGCCATCGGTCGGCCAGCCGGATGACAATTTTATACGTTCAATTGTCGAGCTATTCTAGCTGGCAGTACCTGAGACATCTTAACGTGCACGAGGTTTCGTAATCTCCACAGATACGTCGGATTAATCGTAAAATGCCAATGGCCATTTCTTTCGAGCTTCGCTCGTTTCTGTGCGGCGTTGAGAACAGCCCTGTAGGCTATAATATCTTTATCATTGGATTCATCAGGCTCAAAATGACCAACTGTACCAAATCCAAGGCTCACCAGCTCTTCGCCAACTGACACTTTCCTCTGTCAACACATTCGTCTCTGATTATAACTCTTCAACTTATCAAAAACAAATGCTTTTCCTGCTATTCAAGAATATTTTCAATAACAACTTGTCGCACGCACCTCTTTCGTTTCTTGGAAATTGATCGCACACTCCAACAAGTCGTTTCTCTTAACTAGTGGTATAAATTCGATTTCCCTGCCGGTGACAACCGTCTGTAGCCAGCTGATACCTTGATCATTACACGTATGATAAAAGTTTATGTCTATTCACAATTATTCGTTTCAATGTAATTATTATCACGTCAAATGCTTGGGAGAAAGATTGTCGGATTGTCAGTTCAAATAATGTTATCCTCTCTGGTACTCTAATAGTAGCTCGATCGGTGACGCACATCCCCTATTTAAGGAGGTTCGACATATTTGAAAGCCCCTATCTCATCCTCCTTGCTTCAGATTTACATTTCTTCAAAACTATTTAATATTTTTCGACGATTTTTTTTTTTTTAGTTTTTTGTTCGTAAAGACTTTATCGATAATTCTATATAGTCTTATGGGCAATGTACCTTTTCTCGTACCTTCGTTTTTCATCATTTTTCTTGTCTTTGTATATTAAAGTGTTTTATAGACAGTGTGTCGAGTCATTTTTTCGATATTTTGTTGTTTCAGAACTTTTTCACATCGTTTTGAAATGTTATTCAAATTTTTCATCACGTTTTTTATCATATTCAAATATATTTTCCTCGGATCGGAATCATTTTTTCAAAAAAGTCGCTTGGCACATCCTCCATTTCGAGGAAAAGTACCTACATTACAGGTGAAAAAAACATAGCTTTGCAGGAGACACGATTTGTTTGTGTTTGTTGCATCGGTCGAAGTAACTATCGATTCTAAGATCGTCTTAATAGTTTTCAATCTTTTTACCTTCATTAACGGGGTTCGGCATATTTTAAAGTAAAAAAATGCATTTTGAAATTTGTTTCTTTCTCAAAGTCCTCCTCCTCCTCCTCCTCCTCCTCCTCCACTTTTTTTCTTCATCATTTGGTACAAACCACAAAAAAGAGAAAAAGATGCTTTACAATCCGCGATTTCAAATGTAAAAAAATGGGTTTACCAATGTAATAACAGGGAGTGAAAGTAAAGAAATTTCAAACTGTTTGCATGATTTTTCGAACCTTAGCCCGCATGTAAAGGTAGGCTACAGACTATCCCCTCAGAATGGATAATGATTTCGATCGATCAAACCAACAACCTGAAATTCATTAGAAATTCAAACTTTTTTAGGAAATCGTGTCGCGTGAAAAGTTATGTTTAAATTTTTTTTAATCGTCGAAAAATGTTCAACATTCAACAATGTTGTTGTTGTTGTTTTTAGTTATAATTAATAAATTATTTATCCAGGGTATGTAGTTATTTATTTATTTATTTATTATAAATTATGATCATATATATTTATGTATGTGTGCATATTTTTTTTTTTGTTTTTTTGTAGAAGAACAGTAAGTTTGGAAAACTTGTGAATTTCTGTCAAATCGCTTGATATTGTTTCAAGCGCTAACATAAAAAAATTATTCATCTTACTTCTATTACTGAAAATTTCATGAAATTTGAACCACATATCAAGTAAGACATGTACTTTGGCAGAAAAAAAAATGTAAAAAATGCAGTTTTTGTCGACTATGTCGAATATGTCGACCCCCTTAAGCGAACGAGAAACGTTTTCTTACTAAGCAAGGTAATAATACCGAATTTCTTCAACAACTCATTATTAAGCAACAGAGTTAATGAATAATTCGTTTGAGTTTCGAAATTAGCGCGTATACCGACCGAATCTACTCCAGAAAGCCTTGAGCTTCGTAGCAGCTATTTCGTAGCAGTTCTAGAGACAATAAAAATAAAGTGACGAGTAGATGACCCTTCATTAATGTATAGTAATACAATGTTATGTGGGATTGCAGTACTTTTGCTTTTGGCCCTTTTTGTCTATTTCGTCACAGTATTACAGTCTTAAACAAGCTCGAGTGCGAAAGTAACAGCTGCAAAACGTGATTTATAAATTGTCGAATATAGAACGAACAAGTGGTCGGGAGGAAAAGTACCGTAGCCCCACTTTTACTTTTAATCACAATTCTGCGCTACTCAAGAAACTACATTCCCTCCTGCTCATTAGCCATATCGTGGGTGGTAATTTACGACGAATAGGCTTTTCGACATAGGCATATATTAATGCTCCTTAATGACAAAGTCTATAAACCTCAAGAAATGTTTAATCCATTTTTCTTGGAGACATTGTTACAGGATAGAAAAGGAATAGCCCACGGGCCATTCTATATAACCAGCGGATGCAAATAGCGCCACTCCGTATGTCTCAATTTTTTATTTCACGTCAACTCCAAGAAAAATGGCATAGATTGAAAAAATTGAGATCGGTGTATGTACGGCATGCATATTCACCATGATTTGTGACATCCACACCAGCTACTTTTACCGGTAAGTATTTAGCTTTTCCTACTCTTGGTATACCGATCAAAGGCTTGTGATCTACCATTATAAGAGCTCCGTCGCTCGGTTCTATTCGCGTCGCTATACCTTTCAGTGCAATTCTTTCCTTGACGAATTGCGAAGGAATATCCGATGGTTTTGTGAATTTTGATAACTGCAATCAAAGTTTGATAATTCAAAGGCAATCATCAAAATTAAAGGTAAACGTTCGAGTGGCTGCTTTTTCATATACTTACAGGTCGTATTCTATACACAGCGGTCAATAGTCCAATTGTAGTTATTCCGTATGTTACTATCTGAATACCGCGTGTATCCCGTTCCAAGAAGTCAATGCAGCGCTCCATCATGGATACTTCCTCGTTGCCACTCAACTGAACATTCTTTCTATGTGTTTCACCGTGTTTCTCAATATCCTCTGTCATAATAATACCATCTACGAAAGACACGATTATTTTTGACACGTATTGAAATAATCATTGGCATTCGTTATACCAGTACACAATTCGTGTTAACCGATTTTGAGCGTACGAAGCCCAAAATATTGGTATAATAAATGCGAGTTATTAGAATTGTACCGATACCGATACCGATTGCCGAAGCGATTCTTCTAACGACGTTACGATGGGCAAGGTCAGCCTTTAATAAACGGTTATGGCCGTGATCCCCAATGCCGGTACAACGTTTTTCATCGTGTATTATAATTACATAAAAGATATCGTATATCGAACATTAGTTGGGTTCATTTCGAAACGTCTACGTCTTTCACGCGTGCATCACTACACTAAATCCATATCTATAGTTTCATGCCGTATCATTAGTATTATTAGCGAAAAATAGGTTAGACATTAGGTGTTTGTCAAAGTTAGGTACATACACCATTGGACGGGAGAAAAACTTTAACAATCGGATTACTCACCTGCCGATATTACGAATCAGAGACTAACCCCCCAATTCTGTAAATTCCGTTTGTCAAAACACTTGGAATCCTTCTTGGTCAATCCCTGTAGTAGAATTTTACTTCGGTTGGCGGCAGTTTCAAAACCCTATTAAGTACCTATACCATTCCGACCATTCCCAAATAAAACTCGTAAACTACTAATTGTAAAATGTTGCACATTTCCAACCAGTGCGTTGGAAATCGCAGATTTTTTAATCTGTTCGTTTTAGTGGTTTTAGGGTAGCTACCCCCCAGCTATGTAAAGTCGTTATATAGCCCCTCCATTTTCAATTTTCAATCTTTCTTTTATGTATTTATTAACAAAACTAATTTGTCATTTTTTTCAAACGCCAATCGCGATTCGGAATCGTACGTTAGTTGGAAACAAATAATATTATTCGAACGTTTGTTTGATCGTTGTTTTGCCAAAAAAATCAATAAATAAAATATTAGTTCGTCGTAGCTTTCACACTAGCTTATTCTGGCTTGACCAGACTTAATACGCGTGTCGCGTGCATGTAACAATATAACCTACAATTATTCATGTTGCGACACGGCATTTTACTTGATGATCAACTTTACAAGATTTTCTTAACCTTCTTAACTTTACAAAACCTGGCCTTCGGTAGTTGAGTGTGAGTGAATGTCATGCTGAGCATCTTCGCATTTGTATGGGAAGAAAAAACATTCTCAATTTTGTTTATCTATCAACTGGGAATATGCGCTCAACATGAGATGCACTCAACTATACTTAAGGCTTAAGGCCAGGATTTGTAAAGTTAAGAAAATCTTGTAAAGTTGATCGAGTAATCCCGCGTCGCAACATGAATAATTGTAGGTTATATTGCTACATGCACGCGACACATAGAATAAGCTAGTGTGAAAGCTACGTACGACGAAACAATATTTTATATATTGATTTTTTTTGGAAAAACAACGATCAAACAAACGTTCGAATAATATTATTTGTTTCCAACAAACGATTCCGAATCGCGATTGGCGTTTGAAAAAATGACAAATTAAACAATATTTCAAAAATTTGCGGCTAACTTGGCGTTCATTTTTGTATGCAAAAGTGAAAATCGAGGGGCTAACTTTACATAGCTGCTATCCCCGACGTGTCTTTAGACCGACGAATAACCAAATAACTCCAACTATGTATATACAACAGTCCGAGAAAAGGATAGCCCTCATTGGTCGGACTAATAGATTTTACAGAGCAATTCAACGTTGGTAACGTTTAAAAAAAAGACCAGCAACGAGATTATCACCGCGGCGGCTGAACCTGGAACACACTCGTGATTACGCGGTTAGTGCGTCGGCCACCCCGATAACGACACCCGGTTTCCAAGAGCACGGTTCGCCATCTAGCATACGTCCATGTAAAGACACAGACAGTACTATACACGTATACGCAGCGAAATGTACTGTACTAGCTACTAGCTATACTAGCTACTAGTACGTCTTTAGTAACACGGTGTGATGAGCAAGTGCCAGTAACGTTTCGATCATGCCAATTCATTTTAATACTTTTTGCGACGACGATTATACAATGAGAATACAACGCAAATGAGTCCGGTTCGAAATTTCGCTTAATAAACATTGGGCAATAATGTTTCGCGAAGGCCATTATTTGGAAGTGATCAAGGTATGCCCTGGAAGTATATTACATCCGGAGTTGCATACCTAAACTCAATAACACGTTGACCAGCTGTTTATAATATGTAGATCGAACAATATATAACTACAGATATTTAACAAAAAGATCTCGATTTCTCATCACATTCGTATTTCGAGGATACAATTGTCATATTATTATTTGTAGCCGAAGGATGTTTAGGCTGGGCAGCCAGATCCACAAATTAAACTTTATGCCCAGTCTTATCTATTCGATGTTATAAGCACTTGTGACAGTAACGCGTTTATTGACTGTCCAACGACTGTCCAACACAATTTAACTTTGGCTCTAGATATTTCTGTTATGTACTTGAATACCTTCTAGAATTGTCTTTAATATTTCAAAGTAATATGGATCATATTGATTTTTATTATATAATTAAGAGGTTCCCTGCTTCAGAATTGTTCAAGTATAAGAATTGTCCTTTAAAAAGGTTATGTACCTGGCGATTCATTATATTCACAGTTTTTATTTCTCTCTTGGGTATCTAAAAGTTGGATCGCCAATTAAAAAGATAAATTATGTATGGTCGCTCGATATACCCGATACAGTTCCAGAATTGCAATCAGTTCTGACACAATGAAACGCTCCATGTGTGTTGCAATTATTTGGATCGGCGCATAAATGGTCGCAACTCTCATAAGATAATAATATTTCTTACTACAGACGATTCGATAGATAGCGATAGAATTATTGTACTTTTCGTATTCACCACTTTTCATATAGGTGCTCGTTCCTCAAATACATCGTTAATCTACAATATTTCTATGCTTTTCTCGAGAATCCACACACAAACACGCATACACACACACGCGCGCACACACACACACACACACACACACACACACACACATACACGTATGTACATATATTCTCTAAAAACAGGCTTCGGAGCGCTGCTTGGCGACGGCAATCGTAACGATTAAAGAAAAAACAGTTGAGTATAAGAAGAAAAAAATCACAACCAACAAGTGGCTGGATTTACAAGATTGGGCATCCCTGTACAGTATCATACGGAGGGCCATTATTCGTAACTATGAGAACGGATCTCGAGATCATAGGATAGGAGTGATGGAAAGGCAGAAATTTACCAGTCATTTGGAAGTCACGTAAGGAGAATTGGATACATATCAACGTCCTTAAATGCAAAATCGATCGAGTCCATAAAAGCCGATAGCATAAAATCAAATTCACAAAGCGCTATCGTAGAATAATTTTTTGTAAACGTTTGAAAGCTCGTATTTGATTCGAAATAAGCAATTGATCCTAATTAATTATTACCTTCATTATATTTCGTTTTTGTACTTAAAAAGCATTATAATGTTATTGTAATGTCGATCGTATATATATGAGATTTTTTTTTCGCAGATATTGGCATATTTGAAAAGAAATGTAATGTCATCTTTTCAAGACATGTACAATGTGACAAGTGTTCAAATTAGGCTTAATGTCGTCCGTGATTACATATTTAAAAAATGACAAAGTATGAGGGGTAAAGTCGAAAAATCTGAATAATCCTTCGCTAATTGACAACGATTCTTTCTTGTTCTGTAAGCAGTTACAAATTTGAGACGACCGAGTGTCCAGAGGACGGAAATCTTGTGCCAACGATTCGGGTGAGCGTGGCACCCGCCAGAAACCGTTCAAAAAATTCAAGTAATGGCAAAAGAAAAGATGGGATACAAGCTGTAAAAAAAAATAAATCATCGAGTAATCATGATAGCAGCGACAAGGCTACGATTATTGATCAGTTTAGTGGAAATGAGCATTTGCTTGTCGACAAATGTTCACTAGAGGAATACGTACCACCGGAGGTTTCGAGCAAAAAGGAAGCGGGTGTGGGCTTGAAATACGTGCCGAGCCGAAAAAGTATGCTGCTGAAAATGCATTCCTCAGCCGATATTAACAAATACACGCCTACCACTGGAGCTGGAGTATCTTGCATAACAAAAGACGACCAAAACACGGAAGTGACTTACGTCCCCAATTCGCTGAATTCCCTGACGAAGGTGGTGCACGAGCGGTATGATCCATGCGATGCGTCGACCCTATCTTTGGATCTTAGTGAAGCGTACGTTCCCAGTTCCAAAGGTGCCGAGATTACCGTTGAAGAATATCAGCCCGACTTTGCCAGTAAAACGATGAAGTTCGATAACAGTTACGTGCCATCGTCCACGTATAGCAAGGTCCAAAAAGATGAAACGAGGAAAAGGAGTCGCAAGAACCAAGATACGAAGAGTAAAAAATCATCGTCGAGTCGTTCGCTTATTTCGAAAATTGCCAAACGTGAACTTTGACCAATCTTATCTGCCATCTATTCTTGAACCACGCGTTATGTTTTTTAATTGAGTATAATTGCCGGATGATTGAGATATTTTTCCGAAAGCTGGAAGTCAGTATGGCGTAGAGACTCTAAATTGTATAAAGTATCCAATTAATGTTGCTATCCTTTGGAGTTATCTTGTCAAACGAGCGTAGACATTTATAGTCGAATCTAGCACATTTAAGCCCTAGCGGTAACAAAGTAATTGGTATCCGCCGTTATTCGTATTTATTCCGAACGATTACCTCTTGTGTTAATAAATGTTTTACTTGCAGTAAAACAAATCTCCAGTGCCCGAAGATTGAAGAAATTTTCAACAGTCCCGAGATTCATGTTCCAATCATTTCATTTCGTCTCAAAAAAAGATCAAGCGGTCCCCGCCAACACTCGCAAATTTTCGTGCCAAATTTCAGCATGTTTTGCCGCTTGTTAAGCCGTGAACGATAATTCATTACTTTCATGTGGTTTTTCTCGGACGATGTTACCTGTACGATGATTAATCTATTTTTATTCGTATATTATGTATTACGATAATAGACAAGGCCTTCAATGAATGAATTTACTATGCACGTAGCAGCAGCAGCAGCAGCAGCAGCAGCAGCAGCAGCAGCAGAAATTCCGAATGATGTATCGCTCGGTTCTTTTTCGCGCAAGAATCCGGAAGGTAGTAAATTTCACGGACAGTTTGTCAGATAATTTATTTTAACGTCGTACGTTGTGTATACGGCATTGCTCCAGCAGTGTGGGCATGATTTTTTCAACACTTTTTTGTGTTAGTGAAAAGCTCTAATTGTAAGAGATCGATCGGTAATAGAAAAGGAACTTTGAAATAACAATAAAGTCCATTGAAATAGAGAATGCAACAAGTTGAAGAAATTGAAAAAATATGCAGAAAATATACGAAATAAGTCTGGCATGATTTCATGAATTTTTCCTAGCAACCAATTGTTCAATATGTTCATGTTGATATTGTAATAAAACTTGAGATGGGTAGCCCGAGCGATAGTTTTATAATTTTAGGCTCTCAGTAGACGGTGGTCATTTGTCAGCGGTATTCTCGAGTTGGTTACCCGAGGCGACCCGTACTCTCCCACAGTCAAATATTACACGGTCTATCGACAGTTGATCAAGAGTTTTGCAAGTTTTGTATTCTTACAGAATCTTGATTGGTCCTTTATTATTCCATTACAGCTCTTTACGAATAGTACAATAGTACTTATTATATATTAAATAGGAGAACCGTTATTATACATTGTGTCCCATCTTATAGACGACGTAAAGCATAATTGTTTCTAGCCTTCTTCCATTGGTTCTTCAATTAAATTTTCAATCGGTGAAAAAGGTTTAGTTGGAGATTCCGAGAGCATAGTCGATGCAATTTGTTTCTCAGTAGCCACGACGTCATTCTTCTGTACTTGAGCTTTTTTATCGTCGGCGTCCTCGTCGTCCGTGTCATTATCGGCCCCAGGGTGAACCGGAACGTGGTGCTCGGGATTACTCGCTATTTGAACCATATCCGGTTTTTCTAGAGATTTTTGTATTTCCTGGAACATTGGTCGTTATGGTAATTTAAAAGTTTTTATTCTATACTGTATTGATTTTATTGAGGAGGGTAATGTCTGGAGGGAAAAGGTGAAAAATCGAAAAGTGGAAAATCCTTAAATCCAGTTTTAGTCCATTGAAATGTTACAAAAATAAGGCCTAACACCCTGCATTTATCAGTCAGTAATTTTTTTTCTTTCTTTTATGCATCGGTGATGGTATAGGAAGCTTAAATCCAAGTTTGTGGGGTTGTAACCCTTGAGGAAAAACCGCCATCTTGAAAAAGGGGTAAAACAGTTTTTGCATTATAACAATGAAACTATCCACCGCGTAAGAAAATTATTTTATCGTTTTTTTTGTAGGAAATGAAATTTTCTACAAATTTGCTCTCTTCACTTTTTGTCGTAAAATCGAAAATAACAAAGTTATTAACAACAAACGACAACAAATGGAAAAACAGTGTTTTTTTGAGTCGCTGTAACTTTTTATTTTTTCATTTTTCAGAGAAATTTTTTGGCGCTCCTTGAGACGAACAAATTTCAGCCCTCATTTTTTAAATTTTATTTATTTTTAAAGTTTTTACAGCCATTCAAAGGTAAAAATATGCCTCGGAAATATGCAATTTCATTATAAATGTGTCAACTTTTGTTTATTTATAAACATTTTACAGTGCTGCAAAGGTAAGTGTCGGAGTACTCGAAAATAGACATAAAAATGAACGATTATGCGTCGTTTCTTTGCAAATTTCATTAATTGCGGCGGACAAATTTTATTTGTTGCTATTGCAATGTTCATAATAATTAGTTATGAACTCTTTTCCGCGCCACCTACGGGGATTTAATAATAATAATTAGTTATGAACTCTTTTCCGCTCTACCTACGAGGAGTTCATAGCTAATTATTATGAATATTGGAATAACAACAAATAAAATTTGTCCGCCGCAATTAATGAAATTTGCAAAGAAACGACGCATAATCGTTCATTTTTATGTCTACTTTCGAGTACTCCGACACTTACCTTTGCAGCACTGTAAAATGTTTATAAATAAATAAAAGTTGACACATTTATATTGAAACTTATTCGTCAGAAGGTGTTCTATCGAAATGCATTGAACATATTTTTCTGTAAAATGAAAAGAAAAAAAGTTAGAACGTCTTAAAGGAAATTACTCCTTCATTTTTTGTCGTTGTTTGTTAATAACTTTGATATTTTTGACTTTACGACAATAAGTTAACAGAGCAAATTTGTAGAGAATTTAATTTCCTACAAAAAATAACTTAACAATTTTCTTGCACGGTGGATAGTTTCCCTGTTATATTAATACAGCGATTTTAAACCCAAACCCAAAATATTATGTGCTGAGGCATATTTTTAGCTTTGAATGGCTGTAAAATCTTTAAAAATAAACGAAATTTAAAAAACGGGGGGTGAAATTTGTTCGTCTAAAAATCCTCTATCAAAAAGTTGTAAACACATTTTTTTGAAAAATGCAAAAACAAAAAGTTAGAGCGACTTAAAGAAAATTACTCCTCAATTTTTTGTCGTTGTTTATTAATAACTTTGGTATTTTTGATTTTACGACAAAAAATCAAGAGAACAAATTTGTAGAAAATTTAATTTCCTACAAAAAAACGACGGGATACTTTTCTTGCGCGGTGGATAGTTTCATAGTTATGTTGCAAAAACTATTTCACCTCTTTTTTTCAAGATGGCGGATTTTCCTCAAGGGTTACAGCCCCACAAACTTGGATTTGAGCTTTTACTAAGGATACCTCCCCCTATGCACCAGAAAAAAAAATTGTTGACTTTGATAAATGCAGGGTCAATGTAACATTTCAATGGACTATTTACAAAAAGTCGCCTCTGAGAAAATTCAAATGTACATTTTGTTACCAACTCGGATTATACGATATTACTCGAGGATAATAGCGGGGAGGTAGGTAGATCTTTGGGGCTAGGAGGCTAGGGGCTATAAATCTACGATAAATCATATAAGCGTTGGGTGGTTCATCCGCATAGATTCGAACAACAGGTGTCGAACATTGTCGTAAAGTTGAAAGGGGGGAGGTTCATCGTAGAAATAATGACGACTTTGTTACAAGATAGAAATAATTGAGTTTTTGGAGAGAGAGGTCTACGGCAGGGCGAAAAGATTATTATGAAAGATAGTCGGGAAATGTGCAAGTACGGGCCAGACTTACTTTCATACCACTGACTTTGTTAATATAAAAGTCATAAACGAATTTTGCAGCATGAGGCATATCTTTAATCTCCACCGACGCTGCTGACGGTTCTTCGTCATTTAATCGCGCGGTCGGATATGTCTCGTAAGGCAGTAATTGAAGCTTGAGAGGTCGACGCATCAGTTGGTCAAAGGCTGGTGTGAGTTCAAAGCAATTTTTGAACAATGAGATCCTTGCGAAGACGTAAAGACCGAGCCGAGCTCGAGACATTGCGACGACGAGACGTCGCGCGTCTCGGAGATGACCAACGGCCCTAGTTTTCACCAACGACAGCAGGATATAGTCGTTTTGCTGGCCTTGATATTTATCAACGGTCGTAACCTTGCTGGGACGGCCGATAAGCGGGTTGTTTGCGCATCTAAAACAGTAGACAATAATTATACAAGTACGAATGAATGTATGTATGTATGTATCGAGGATAGAGCGATGATGCCATCAGGCACCCCAAGAGGTAGATAATAATTTTCACGAGATCATTATTTTCAATATGAACAAGTTGCGGGAGGAGCGCCAAAGGTTCCAAGATCGCAAGAGAAGAGGGTTATAATAACCTACCTTATATTAATTACATCTCGCAACAAGTGCTTTTGACCATTGTACGTAGTCAGAATGCTTATTTTCTCAGCTGGATAGCCGAGGAGTCGCATGTACATAAATACCGCGACGCAGTACTCGGCTTCGGCAAGATTCTGATAAAAGTATGCACTGGGCTCGCTTTCACCAATCCCGTTGAAATCCTCGACGTTAACGAGTTGAAAATCGTACAAGAAGCCAGCGTTTGCAACTAAATACTCTGGACTACGCTCAACGTGCATCAAATTACCGAGCTTCTTATAACGCCAGTTGTAAAGATTGCATATACTGGGACGCGCACGGCCCTGTCCGTCCAGATCGACCGTCGGTACTCCCAATCTGACGAATCTAGCGAACAGTGACTGTTCCATGTTGGAATATTTTTGAAAGGCCATGTTTTTGATAACGGGCGGCAATTGATGATGATCGCCTATCATAATCCAGCGTTTAAGACGATTATAACCATCCTGCGGATTCTGCAGTAACAGAGGAATGAACGTTTCTATTTCGAGAATTTGGGCCGATTCCTCCATTAGTATATTGTCGTACTTGAAGCCCATGTCGACGAGTTCGCGTCTCTTGAGGGCGGCATGTGTACAGGTCATCGCAATAACTTTAGCTTCCTTTACTAACAGATACTTGGATCTATCGAGACCGGAGCGCAAAAGCTCAAAAGCCCGAAACTCTTCGAGTTGCGTGAACGTTCTTTCGATGTACCTAAAAAGAAGATAATATACACGATTGAATCGTGGAAACGGACGAGATAGGGGGGGGGGGGGGCGGCAAGATTAAAAAAAGCAGATATTCTTGGACGGTGTTTCTAGAACGAACTGGAGTATGTGCGAGTACGGTTTACCTGAAGCAACTACGCGCGATTTCCAAGTCTTCGGCATAGCTGTTCCGCTTGAAGAGGGGCTGGGGAGCATTGTCGAAAAACTTGTGATACGGAAATTCTTCGTCGATGATAGAAGCGGGAGGATTTTTACCGCCGCCACCCCTCTGTTTCAGTCGTGTCTCGAATCGTTCCCAGCGCGTTGACACCTGGTCCATGAAGAAATGACCAGCGGTCTCGCAAGTATACGCTACATCGCCTTTCACGTTGAGCGATTCCTGTATAATAATGTAAAAAATTAAAATCGATAATGCTCGTTGGGCGGGCCTATTGAATGAATATCATTCACCTGTAACCGTTGAACCTCCATAAGAAGATCGAGTCGTTTTGCAAGGACATAATTGACCCTTCCGTATCTGCTGAAATCTTTTTCGGTCTCTAGGGCTTCTTCACCATGACCGAGACGTAACAAGTGCCTCTCGTCAATGTCCAATGCCATGATCTTTTCGAAAAGTTGATTCAACGCTTGATTCGAATGCGTCACTATCAATGTCCTTTGATTGGGAAAATTGTGATAAAGATTGGAGATTATTTGAACTGCGACGTCGGTTTTGCCCGTACCGGGAGGACCAACAACTAGTGTCAATCCTGGTTGCATCCCGGCTCGAATAGCCTCGACCTGAGTCGGCGTAAATGGTATCTGATTTCTACGATAAGCAGCGAGAAGCGATACGATTAAAATTTTTTTCCATGATTGTACGCAACGAATAACGTATACGTGTATTTACGTATGGATTGGATGCGTACTTTTTCGGTTGATTGGCTTTGTAAGGTCCTCGACTGGGTGGTACGTGGGGTTCCACTGTTATCGTTTTCTTTGTCCCTTCGTCCACCTTTTTATTTATAACGTCTTGAAAAGTCAAACGGAACGGCCGTACCATTTTTCGTTCGTCCTTCTCGTCACCCTTAATCCGGATATCGTAACCGGGAAAACTGTTTCGTAAATGATCGATATTGAGGAAAGTGTCGTTAAAGTCCATCGTTGCTATTTCATCCGGCATTCTAAATATTGGACGAACGAATATTTTAGAGACGAGAAAACATGGCGAGGCGAGGCGAGAGGATAATTTGACGTACCTGGAATATCGGGCAGCCCCAGGATCTCCGTAGCCCAATATAATATTGTGCAACCAATTGGGCACGACGCACTCGGTATTCATAAGTTCTCTGATGGTTTCGAGAACGGCTTTGAAATTATTTTCTTTCGGCTTTCGTCGCATGATTATGTTGAAGCTTTCGTAAACGTCCTCGCTTCCGTGGCTCGCGTTGTCCATGTCAAGACGATATTGATTAGAATCGAGCCAGACCCTGTACGTTCGCGTATCCCCCGGTAAAATTGGACGGGGCTCCGGTCCATCTTCGATAACTCGTCCATTCGAGTCGAGCATACCTTCGACTTCGCAGCCTCGGACGAACGTCAAGCCGACTTGTGGTACGAATGGCAACTTGTGACTGTATTTCGTACCAATTTGATTCGGGGGCTTTACCGTGATCAAAAAACAGACATCGTGCTTCCGAAGATTTTCCCACTCGGACTTTATCTCTTTTCGGACGCTCAGATTTATCGATACGTCCGCTCGTACTCGGGATGGCCGTTTCTCACCGATATTCGGCTTGGCAACTTCGACGACGGCAAATTGCGTTATCGGTTGAGCCATTCTCGCCCAACCACCGAAATAAACACCGCCCTCCTCCGATCGCCTGAACAAATAATCCAAAACAAATTGTATTTTACATCTACGTACAACCAATAACTCAACGACCAAAATATCAATGTTGAAAAATAAATGTATATCAGCGTGTACCGACCAAGGGCTGAGTCTGCTAACCGAATCTTCGATGTCTTGTCTGATCTCGTCTGTCCGATACCGATAAATAAAAATTGTTATTTATACAACTAGTCGAGTACGAGAATAGTAGTAAAAGTAAAGAAGCGTACGTACAAGTGGACTCGAGGCGAAACAAATTGAAGTTTCTTAAGAGATAATCGTGTAGGGTGAGAAACTGAAGATTGAGTTTGGGCAGTGCGAGACATCCTTCGCCAGAAAAATATTCGGTGGGTACGATGCTCTCGTTCCAGATTACATCTTCCGTTGGGTATAAAGGCATTTCGTTTAATTCTTCAAGTTGCGATGCTTTGCGCTCGTGTCGAGATATCTGAAATTGACAAAACGTCTCAAATTATTAACGCGAGTTCGAAGCAATCGGAGCTCGGTCATACACGCCCCGTAACTTCACCAACTTACTAGTAATTCCTGAAGAAAATCTATGTCTAGACGATACCAATTTTCGTCCGATTCTCTTTCTTCGGGCGGCACGAGATTCAAATAACTCGCGATGGACCGTAATTTCTCTTGGCTGAAACATTAACAATATTATGAGTTTTTTCTTTTCTTTTCCTTTCTTTTCTTTTCTTTTAATATAGTAGGTACATAATACGCGAGAATGGTCTCTACGTAGGAGGCATTGTTCGGCCACTTAATTACGAGTTGACTTTTCGATACGAAAATACGATTACTAGTAATACGACTTTGCAACGGTATACCAGGCTTTCGGGGCAAACGCATCATGAATAATAATCAGCGAAAATACTATTTTACTAAATAACAAAATTTAAAGAAGAAGACTGTTGTTGCCATTTGATTTCAAACGTTTGCACTTTCCGCAATATTCTCGAAAAAAACGAAAAACATTTTGTAAAAAAATAATTTCTTTGATCGATAGATGAACACAACGCAGGCCGTATACGGAAAAGTTGTGAATTTTTCTATCACAGTCCTTGAGATTATTTCAAACGCTAACTCGAACACGTGCTATTTAACGCGCTTTTGCACTCGTCAGAATTTCGCTTGGTTTGCACCGAAGAAGAGTTTGCATCAAGAAAGACTTGTACTTTCAGGGGGAAAAAAAAAAAAAAAAAAAAAAAAAATGTATCTCTTTACTCTGGAGGAAGCTATGTCGCAGCTTCTTCTTCGAGATACCACCGTGCTTATCGATTCGATTAAGGATGGGGCGAAAACGCGATTCATATATTTTTCGGCGTGGCCCCGTCACCTTGTTATAATATTTAATTTTTTAGGAATTTTAAACGTACACATATATTTCAGTAGATTGGAGTAATTGTTTATCGAAGAAAAACAATAGACGCGGTACAATAAATTGTTGGATAACTAACCCGAGCAAAAATAAACGAAAAATCAAATTCGTTCCAATTGTCACAGCTATCGTTACGCGAATGAAAATATTTTAGGTAAAAAAACGTAATTTTTATTTGAAAAGAAGAGAGATATATTATCCTTGTCATAGGAATAACGACGACGGCGTTGGCTAAAGCTTGCCGTTTCTCGACTTTCATAAAATTGAGAATCTTATTGTCCGGATGGCGTTATTAGAAAATGTAATGCCGTTTTGAAGAAGCCTGTTGACGAAATTTGAGTGGAGTCGAGGCTATAAGTTGATTGCGTCAGTCCGAAACGTGGATAAGGTCGGCGGCATATACCTAACCATATTTATTATAAATTTTCACAACGACTCGCGAGAGCTACCTCAAATTCTCATACTCGCGGTCTCGCCTCGTAGATGGTGGCGCCTCGTGGGGCTGACCCTCTGGAAAAGCATTACCCACGAAATTGACATCACTCTCCCCATCGAGGTTCGACCGACTTTAAGAAAATTGTACCTTTTTGGAAAAATCTCGTATACGGGTTTGAAAAACTATCGAGCTAAAGATCGAGCCAATATCTGGGCGTAACGTCCCAGTAGTCGCATGTCGGATTGTCCACTTGGTCTATTCTACATAATAACTGAATCGAGCGAATTTAAGTCAGCTGTCCATTGTCCACTTGCTTCCCTGCCGCTTGAAGCTGACTGGATCAAGCAACTGGAGGAAACGGTACGTCCAGTTGCTTGGATCAAATATCAGGTCAGCCTGACATAATTTCTACTCGGGAACTCAGGACTCGAGCAATCGTTTATTTATTGCTTCGAGTATTCGGACCAACCAACGATTAGCGTGCAACTTGAACTAATCTCGAATATGGTTGTTTCCGAGGCCATCGTATGTTATTCTTTATCCCGAACCAAGGATTGAATCTCGGTCTCTCCTCGTTACCTCGGATCTTGACCGAGAGATTCTGGGAAAATAATGGAAATATTCCAGTACAAAAAGAACGAGCAGAAGCATCTTCTGATGCCCATCTGGCCTAATTCGAAAAGTGTGATTTGTGCTTCGTTCGTACGAATAAAGTAAGGAGGCCGGGCGTGCTTTGGGCTAAGCCGGGACGGCACGTGCGAGACGGACTTTCAATTTTGATTTCTCGACAGCGCCGATAACCCTCGTTATCGCGATGCTCGATAACGTGGGTTATCGGCGAACGTTGAAATATGAAAACACGCGCGAATGAAAAAAAGCTTCTTTAAAATTGGCTGTTCCAAGTTCTCAAAAATACCAGAATCAATCAATTGTGTACCTACATGAAAAAAAGTTTAAAAGGACGTCAAAATATGAAACGAATGATTCGGCGATATTTAACTTAACAATTTCGAAAACGCGGCCTCTTTCTCAAATATCAACTGTCCTAAAGCTGTCCTAAAGATGTATTGTACTTTTCAAAACGACGCGGCCTTCGCCGCGTTATGCAATTTTCATGGTGAACTAATTATTTAAAAAATAGTCGCTCCTTCAACAGTTTAATACAAGTACATTGATATTAAATTGGAGGAGAGTTGTTTTGGGGATCCCGAATATCGAATATTTTTTGGAAAACGATTTTGGGGATCCCCCCCCCCCCTCCATTTGTTCTTATAAAAAGTGAATTTCAGAAGAAAAAGGCTTGTTGCGTAATAGATTGCGTCGGTTCTATGAACCAGCATTACAGAGATATTTAAAAACTAATAAACAACGATTGAAAAATGCTCTAATCGACAGTTGGTGTAATGTACAAAAATAAAAAAAATAACAAAAATTGTTCGTCGGTTCATAGTTGAAAATAAAGTAGGGATTGGCCGTGTCGCATAAACTTGACGAAATTCTAAATTCTTGGTAAATTAGAATGCAATCTTTTTCCTATTGTCAGGATTGAATATATGTACATAGGTATAATTTATAGTGACGAGTGAGGATCCCGGTGAACACATTCCAGATACGTAATCTTATTTGCCTATCAACCCAAGTGCATAAAGGTCTAGTCTGAGAAGGAATGTGTCGTAAATTGGTGGAGTGCGCGGTTCGAGCGCACGCTCCTCGTTGGCCGATCCAATACACCAGCAGAAGAGTGGTTGCGCAGTTTGTTAAACCGAGGTAGTACGAGCGCGCGGACAACCACCATCCTCCTCGTCATCCTCCTCTCCATCCTCCTCGATATCGTATGAAAAAATGTGAGATGCAAATTATTACCTCAAAGATCCAAAGTGTTTGAAGAGAGCTTCTCTCGTGTCGACGCTAGCTACATTCGCTAATGCAAAAGTTCTCAGATCCGAAAACTTGGCAAATACGGCTTTCTGAAGAAAAAGAAAAAGTATGAGAGGTAGCAGAGACGATCAGAAGTAGCGAAGACAAATGTTTCAATTACCTGCAAAGATGTGATTTTTGTATAATGAAGCTGCGTCATATCATGATCCGTCAGAGGATCACCGGTTTCCTCGCTAATCTCGAACCTCGCGTAAAATTTCAGCATCTCGAGCAGCTGAAAGCAAAATTAAACGCATAGGGCTATTCAAAATTCGAAAATCATTAACGATATTCAAATCGTAATTGTATCAAAAATGGGGAATGCTTATCGCGCGCGTTCCAACTCTCATCATTACGTTCGTAAAATCTCATCGTCGTCACGTTCGTTGACGAACCCGAACGCCAAACATTCGTTATCAAATTAGTAAACGTAATAATATGTATACGGACGAGTCGCATTCTGACGACGAGTTTTATACACGATACCACGCTATTCAAAATTCTATCATCGATCCCAGTAATGGAAAATTCTTGTTTACTCAAAAAAATCGTGCTTTTTTTTCCCCCCCTTATCGATACGAACAGTCGCCGTAATATCATTGACAAAAGGCAAAGACTCTCCATATTTTCTAAACTTGTAAAATAAAGAAAGTTCGGAACGACACACCGACTCTGAATAAAAACATCATCGCGCCTTACTGTTTTTCACAAAATTATTTATAAAAAGTATTGGAAAATGGCAAACGCAGCTCGGCTCGTCTAATCGTTTGCATAAAATCGAGAATAATCTTAAATCTTGAAGGAGAGGCCGACCATCCAATCTCTCATTAAATGCACGCCCCTAAATCCTAATCCTAACAAAAATTCTTCAACAAAATTAACCCAAAGCAAAAAAATACGTTGCACCATCTTGGGTACATTCTACGAAAACTGTAGATTTATTATTATTATGAAATTAATCTTTCATTTCAGTTTACATATCGAGATTAATACTTGAATTATGTAAGTAAAAACCGGGCAATTTCGTTCAAATTCACGTATTTTATATATGTATGTAGGTACCTACACAAGGTTCTTGAGACATTGCTTTTTGATTTTCTTTTAATCCGAGGGCGAGATGAAATTTCTGATCGGCATCGTCGATCTTCCTAGCGGTATCTCACGCAATTTATTATTTGAACAATGATGGGAGCAAATGGAAAAAAGAAGAAGACGGCAATGGAGAAGGCAGTGGAGAGGGAGGGAGCGATATGCGATAAGAAGAGAAAGCGCGGACGAACGGAAAATGATAAATAATTTTTCACGGACGGTTTACATATATATATATATATGTATGGGACATTTCATGACAAACGGACGAGTTTCAAAAACTTTTGTTTTCTTTTTTTTTCTCTCAATTTTTTCATATTGTGTAGTGCCCATCGAAAAACTCTTCGTACTTAGTAAATGTCGAGATTTTTTTCATTACACGTTCAAAAGATATCCAATTTTCAAAAAACGCTCTTTTTTCAATTCTTGAACATACTTGCTGCTTTTTAAATCATGTACATATTGTTTCTCGCTTGGTTTTTATGAGTATTTTCCCAAAACCGTGGAATTTGGCCGGTTATTCTCGTATGTAGGCACTGAAAGGGTCGATATTAGGCCAGATTGAATCTTTTTTTTTCTCTCTCTTTTTCTTAAAGCGAGTGCATATTTTGATTTTTTTTATTATTCGTTATTTTAAACTTGTATGAATTTAACAACATTTAAGAACATAGGTTGTTGTATCCCTAATATGATTGAATTACGATACACTCAGCTAAACAAACACATACGAGCTAAAGGGTATGCTGGTTCAAATAATGATCGTATAGGTAGGTAACATTTTGAAAAAGAATCCCCAAATAAATAAAAACTTTTGTTACCAACAATATTTACACGATTCAAAACAGCATTATATTAAGAACGAAATGGAGAACAAAACAATGAGACGATACTCTTTCTAAATTCATTGGAAATTGCGCAATGCGAATTGTATAAGCGCTATAAGACGCGGTCCCTGGAAGGGGTATTAGAGCATCCTGCACAAGGCATTGCTGTAACTGTCAGTGCTGTTGTTGTATCAGGAGAAATAATAAAAAACGGTAGTTGTCACTCACTGTTGTTGTGGCAGCAGTAGCTGCGCGCACCTCAAAAGAAATCTCGGTTACTCAAAAGGCCACAATATCGACATGTGAAAAAATGCTGGGATCGTGTGGCCAAACACCAGTATGTAACTTTGAAAGCCATTGATGGCTGTTGACCATTACAGCTGCTTGAACAACGCCAAGCTTTGCCAAGCTTTGCCAAGCTTTGCAAAGCTTTGCCAAATAGTTGAGCAGTTTGGCGCATGGTGATAACTACCATACCTGAATTGGTGCGGAGCTACGTCGATACGAACAAGACGAAAAAATTATGACTCTGTTTGCTCTACCTTCATTAATTATTACGTCTATGTTGTGGCTATGTGTGCTGTGCCCGTCCAATAATATAATATAATATAATAATAGGTACTGGTAGAACTACCGACGTATCATTAAATTTAATAAACTCCGCTGTCATCCAACCTGAGTCAGTGTATACGCCCCAAGAACTCGGTGCAGCCATTGGGCATCAATCGAGAGTTGGTCCTCTTTCTTGGGAATACTAAGATCGATGGTACATGACACCCGGCGGTATCCGGCGGAAGCAAGTTTCGGCTGTGATAGTCGTTCCTCTTTCAGCAGACACTATTGCTCCTACTTTTTTAGCTATAATCTTTGATCTGGTTTTAGGTATCACTGATACACCTGTCTCGTGTCTCAGTGTCATCTATCCGATCCGGAGTCAATTATCGCAAGCTCGTCGCAAGCATTTGCCAACAAATTTAAAGATTTTGTGACAGCTACCTTGTTGAAACCGGAAGCTCTTGCAGCTGAGGTGTTTTCCGGTTTTCCTTTAACCCGCAGTCGTTGCCAGCTCCAGCCTTCTCAGCATTTTCTCAGACAAGGTTTATTTTTATTTCGAACGGCAAATTGATATATAGCCTGCCCTCCATATATCTAGTCAATAATCCACCAGCTCATCTTCATCCTTTCGTGAAAATACAGGTGATATGGACCCCAATGGCACCTTTAGGTTTTCCAGTTCATTATTATTTTCACGAAGCTTTTTTACTTTTCTTTCTAATGTGGTTTGTGCAACTGAAAACGACTTGGCACGAACCTTTCACGGAGATGCGACAAAACGAAATAGCGAAACGATTGAAAGAACGAAGCGAAACGGAAGAGAAGAACAACGTGCAACGAGACAAATGGAACAACTGTACGTAAAATCGGGAAAAAAGGCGGCAATATCTGTTACACGGTTAAAACAAACATAATTCGTACCTCTCTTGGGAAAGGCCGATACTATTGGTTGAAAATTTTAGGAAAAAAAAAAAAAAAAAAAAAAAAACATCAACCGACAAGCATGTAAAATCTGAAAATTTGAACGCGATTGGTCGCTCAATGCCGGAGAGAAATTACGATTCGCGTTTTCGAAGAAAAGTTTATTTCGAGGTAAGGTAAACGGCCAAATTACTGACAACGCCGTTTAACCCTTTGAGACCTGAGCACTTTCAAGCTTATGTGGTCCGCAGACGCATAGGCTGACGCATATATGCGCCGTTAGGGCTCAAAGGGTTAAGAGCAGCGGCGTCGGATTTTTACTATCCATTGATGCGTCATATATAGCTGAAATGAAAAGTAAAGTATTAGTAAAGTAACAGGTGCGGCGTTAAGGCCGCCTGAATGAGATTCGCCCATTAAAAAAGTGAAATAATTAATATTTATTAATATAATAATTGTTGTAATATCGCTTCTCTGTTGCCGGGCTTGGTTTCTGACACTAGAGAAACGTCCATGTCGTAGTTTGTGAGCCCTACGTATGGATGGCCTATACTCGGTACCTATACCCGATTCATGACCCTGACCCCCTTGGCGCCGTTTCTGACCTCTACGCGTACCCGATTTATCACCCCCTTGGCGTAATTCATGACATCCCCATGAAAACGGATTAATTCACAATTATTAACATATAGGTATATTATAAACATTGAACAATGCAAAAAAAATATCAGCAGCATTAAGTGGGAAAATATTTTTTATTCGAGCTTTCCATAAATTTTAATAATTTAATTAATTTGTTGTGCCACGGCAAATTAGAATAAATAAACAAAAAATGATTCGACGCTGCAGGTGACAAGTCGAGGGTCAACAACTGTAACATAACCTCAGTTATGTGACGTAGTTATTGACACTACAGATTTTACGAAATATCTAACCAAAAGTTCAATTATTTTTTATCTCATCGACAGTCTGGTTCATGATGAAGATGTCGATACTATTTTTTTTTATGTCCTTTTATGCTTACAGTACGAACAAATTTCCGCAAATTTACGCAGATGGTTGCACTTACTATCGGCGTCTAGCACATCTGTTGCTGAGTCATTGTGACGCCTGTTGTTACACTCTTCACTTGTCAATTTCTACTATAAAATATTTCAATAAAAAAAAAAGTCTGTTTGTCCAATAATTAAAAGTGAAAAACGCTCTTTAATAAGCCAATGGTTTCATTATTATTCGACAAAAATTATATTTATGGCAGTGAAAAGTTTGCCGTCGGGGTCACAATCTGGGACAGGGTCAGATATCTATCGAGCTGTTTATCTTATCGACTAAAAAACACGGTACAACATACCGGATGCTAATTTTAAATCATTGAATTATGAATCGACTTGAGAACTGGAAAATATAAGCCACGCTGATTTTCTTACACGATGTAATTGTAAAGCTTATCTGTTAAAGATAAGTGCGTGATTTGAGCGCAAAACAAATTCTATGAAAGAAAATGCCTATCGCGTTTTTTTTTCTTCACGACCGACGATAAAATCAAATGCATATAATATTATCGGCGCTCTTTACGACGCTCGTATTATTTCGTCGTCATCGAGTAACACTTTTATATAATATTTGCCCCGGGTGAAAGAGGCATCGCGGCAAGTTCGAGTTCTTAATTTCTTATTTCAAATAATTCATAGTTGTTTGAGGAAAAATAAGCCGCTTCTCTCAAGACTTTAGTTGCCCTTTTATTCGTTTCTTTGAAATAGGCGCCGCACCTCCTCACCGACGCGCATATCCCGCCATATGATTTTTTAAATACCCGACGCGTTAAAGAATGCTGACGATCGTAGTGTTTCCGATACGTGAACGCGTCTCGATTATTATCGAGTTGTTCGAGCGGGATATCCGAACGAGCCAACGTTTCGCTAATTATCCAATGGAAAGTCCGACGTAATCTGCTCCCCTCGATAGTTTAAAACGCGCCATGTTCTTCCTTAAAATTGTGCGTGTTCTTTAAATACATGCTTTTTTTTTTTAGTACAAAAAATAATAATGTCGAATGTGTCTTGGTCGTTATTTTAGTTCCGGGGGGGGGGGGTTATGAACTCGAAAATCAAGCTTCTTTTTATAAATTGCAAAATCGATGGTTGGTACGATCGGGTGGTTAGCACAAACGCTGCGTCATCATGAGTGATGAGCACCGTACCGCAATGCCCCCCCCCCCCCCCCATGCCAAAACCGCGCCGAGCAAACAAAAAACTGTTGGGAACAAAAAGTTTGAAGTAGGTCGAGGTATTTCATACGAAAATCAAGTCAAGTCAAAATCGTGTTTGTTGTCAATATCATTGATCGAACGTATTAACGTAAGTTTGTACGTTCGTGTATTGTATTATTTACCTATAAATAAAATAATTGTAGGTAATAGAAAAGGGAAAATAGTATTAATGATAATGACAATTTATTATTGGTTTTACTAAGAAAAGACCCGCGGCGGCGCTTCTGTCCTACTTGTTGGCGAAAGGGAAGGGCAAATCACGATGGCTCGAAAGAAAATCTTATTTTCCGATCTAGGTTGGAATGTTATACAAAATCTTATATATATAAATAAATGGAAGAATGTTTGTTTGTTTGTCTGTCTGTTTGTCGCGAGTAAACTCATATACCAATCATCCGATCGCGATGAAAATTAATCGATTTTATGAAGCTCTACAAATGTTCCTTCGATATTGTTTTATTAATTCTGGAATTTTGGTCAAAAACTGTTTGTCAATGGTTGTGAATTTAATGTTCGTAGACGGAAAAACCACTGAAACCCATAAAGGTACGTGTGGAATTTAGGAAAAATATGTTTTTATTTGTGTCTCGCGAACACGGTATCCTCGAGTCTTCAGATTTTAAGAACATGACTTTATATAGAGACACTGATAACTATACTCTGATTTTTTAATCAATATATGTTTTTTAATTCGCTGACCAGATAAATTTCCTTAATCGTGACAATAAATCGGCAAACGATTGGAACATATACACGTCAGTCACAAATAAAAAATATATTACGAGTTTCAGAAACGGAAGAGCAACGAGAAGCAAGAGAGGAAACCAAGTTGGAGTACGTACGCCACGACGTACAAACTTTCTAACAAAATAACAGCAATAACAGACGAATTAATTAACAAAGTATTTGAAAAAATTGCACATAATTACAAAAGTAATTACAAGATATTAAGGGAACGTGCTATATTAGCAGCAAAACATCAATATGAATTAGCTATATAGATTTAACGACTCAAAACAGAATACCATGAGAAGCTGAAATGTACGAGTCTGCTTTTTGCTGCTTTTATTAATCAAGAACAAGTTGTTAATTATCTAACTAAATTCTTGAATTCTCTTAATTTGCCAGAGGATACTGCCGCACCGTTGTAACATAAAAAAATGGGAGTACCTATAATTCTTTTGTCGAATCGTTGAAACATCAAACCACCACGACTTTGCAACGATACTATGGTTTACGGGAAAAATATGATGAACAATCCGAATGAGATTACAATTAAAAATGGGGATAATTTAAATGAGAAGATGTGCTCTGTTTTGCCACGTATCCTAATGATATCAAAATATATGCCATTCGAATTCAAATGTTGGCAGTTTCGCAGTTCGCATATGGATAAAAACAAAAACAAAAAATACTGCGTGTCAAATAAATTATGAGACGAAAACGGCGCTGCAACGCATGCCGGGTACCGCTAGTAAAAAATAAAATCAAATGTCAACTGATGGAACGAATGAAATAATTTATTTATTTAACGCTCGTTTTGCGTGGGATTGTTTTTTGTTTAAGGCGAATTGTCTTATCGCAACTAAACGTCGATCGTCTCTCGAATATGAATCGGGAATCGATCGACTTACTTGGACGTTTCTTGGCGCACGGTTTTAACGACTCCCCTCCCCATCTTCGAGATTAGATACAAAGAGAACAAATATTATGCGTATTTGAGATCCGGACAGGATTGTCAGTGGTGCGCGATGCTCCGTGCCCCCCATACTATTCCATATACGTATGTAGTTAGGGCTCCGTCCTTATTACCTTATTAAAAAATAATCAAATCCTCCATACCTACCAGAGTAAAGTAATTTGAAAAGGCTTTAATACGCCTTTTTCATTTCGTAAAAAGAAAAATCATAAAAGTGAATGCGTGAATGGAGTGTTATTTTGATGTGTTAGGAGAGAGCCCGCCGGCCGAGCGCTGCTCGTTACAATCGTGCCTGATAATACCTAACATAGTACCTACGTGTACGGTTGTAACGCATTTTTATGCGCTTTTCCTAATCAAGTTTTTTGTTTGTAAATAATTAAAAAAACAATAATTTGCAAGCGAGTGGGCTAAAAATAAATTTACACGACTTGGGCAAGCTAAACTTTAAACTATACTTCAAAATGATGTTACTGGAGAATTAGTAGTTGTTGTAAAAATGGCTAAAGAATCCATTGTTTCTAAAGAATAAGGTCACGCCAGAACGACTGACTCCGATTCGGAAAATCCAAGTGCTCGTCTAGATGATTGTTTGTTGCAGCCAAACTGTCGTCGATGTACCTACACATATAACGAAATTTCATTTCATCTCGAACGCTCGAATTGCTCAAATAGGTAAGATTGATTTATACTCGAAACAGTTTGGAATACACGCAGTTCGAGACTCGGAATTTTGCACCTGCCGGGGACGTTTCTCCGCAGATTCCGCAGGTGGCACACAACGATTTCCAATAGGAATCGATTTTTATTGATCGTCAATGTCCGATTTCGGATTAAATGGTTGACGACTGATTTGACGAGTGACTAATAATCCCTCGTCGATACATACACATCGAGGGTTAATACGCCACTCGGCGAGAACCGCGCGTACGTTGCGAAATTGGCGTTGTAGGTATTTATCGGCACGCGGACCTAATAATCCCCCACGCTTCGCATATGTACCCAAACAGTCGATACGTATTTTGCATACACCGCACGAACACGTTGGTGGGTGATTCACACCGCGCGAAATGTGTGCACCACTTTGTAATATAATATTACGCGTGCGTGAACTCGAATTGTCGAGGATAGTAAAACGTAGGAAATAGTGACGCTAATTTCGGAATTTCGATTTATCCGTTAGAATAGTCGTTGTTCTTTACTTCGAAAAGGTCAATTGTCCCAAGATCGGTTTCGACAAATGCGATTTTAACTCGTCACCCGTGACACACGATATACCCGAAAGATCGATTCGATCCGGAAAACAAGTTTTTGCGATTATGAAGCAGCAGCTTGTGAATATTTTTTCATAAAAATTTCAGCCAATCTTATCTCGCAATTTGCGTCGCTTCGAATAAGAGTAGCCTACCTCTACCAAACGAAAAATATGGTTGATCTGTTAAAGAAGGAAAAACAAGAAAAATGGGAATCGAATCGAGATGCGTAAGCGAAGAGGAGCGCCGGAACGATAGGAAACGAGAGTGGAGAACGGGTGCGACGAGTGGAGTGACGGACACACCGTCGTACCTACAACGTCTAAAAGAAGAGACTGTTGTCGAGGAAACTGGATGGGTTTGCCACGCACCTCGTTTTGTCATCAACGAGCTCTGCCCCCCTCCCAAGAGAGCCTTCGCGTTCGGAAATCGCCGAAAGATTAAGTGGAGGTTCGACGCTGCGCGCCGAGTCTCGTAGCCGGAGGTCTACAGTCGTGTCTCGTGGTGCGTCGGACGTACGTTGCACGACGAATCGCGTCGCGCATTATCAGAAACGCGTACGATCCACGCGAAAAGTAATTGGTCCGTTATTGAAATTTCACTATTGAAATTTGAAATTTGAAATTTGTTTACACGCCTCTCGCGCGAGTTTGGACGTACGAGTTGTTGCGCAAAGGAGAAACAGCTGATTTGCGTTCACTTTCCAAGGACGTCGAGCCTCGACCGAAGATTACAGCATAGATTTGCAAGAATAACGTTTACCTAAAAACGTTGATCCTCTCTTCTCGGCGGATCGATCATGCGTAATTAAAATAATATTAATAGTATTCGAGTTTGGAAAATAATAATATCTCGTTGAAGCGGTGCTTCTTTGGCCGTATGATTTAGACTCGGGCGGCCGAGGACTAGCCGCCGGGAGAGCCCGGCGCGCAACGAGACAGCATTTTATAAATCGGCGGCGCGCGCCATCGCTCCATGCGCCGACTCGTAATGGCTCGTCAAAATTGCACTTTGGCATCGTTATAATAGCTGGAGCGATTATTATGCGCGGATAGCTCCACGAGCCGGCCAATTTTAAATATAAATCATCGGTATCGTCTTATTAATGAACGAGTGTGAAACGAACCAACCAAAGTCCGATGGAAGACGGAGCTCACTGGCCGCCCTCTACCCCTTAATATACATATATTCGGCCAAACCTAGACCCAAATAAAACACGTGTATACGCGCACTTACTTATTTCTCATTAATAATTTCCAATTTTTTGGCGACGGCCCTTCTCGTCCTCGGTCACAGAGTCAAGTCGAATCGATCTTAACTCGAAAACGGTATCTTCAACGTCTTTGTTTGAGAATAGCGATTTAAGAGCCGTTTGGGAATTTGTATGAAATCAAGTAGGTACACGTGCTCGGTGAAACGGTGTCGTACGTAAGTTGAGTAAATTCTTTCACCGACTTTGAACACGCGCACAACATACATGTTCGGATTCCAAGCTTGACAACGGACAAAGGTCGAGACTTTTGCGCGGCAAAGAAATATATTTTGTTTGGAGAATTTGTATAATTATGATTGGAGCCAAAGCCGTCTTGGCTTGGGGCTAAGTTGCTTTTCCATCGACGACGTCACTCGCTTCCTGATTTCATTAATAATCGAGCCATCTGCAATAATTGACAGTGATAATATTGTCGAACCGATAAGACACGACGTGTTTGACGAAGAAAGGAGCGAGTGCGCGTCAAAAACAATTCTCAATCCTCAGTGATGATTGATTTTCTTATGTTTTTAAACACTTGCCGCCACATCGCCAAGTTGTTGGATGTTTTAACGATTATTACAATCGCGCGTTACGTGCGGTTTTTCGTAATTTCGTCTCCACATACGGCACATGATGCACAGTCCTTGAAACAAGAACGTACATCTGGTGGCGATTAACTTTACAACGACCCGTACGCGTCTCTCGTACAAACTTTTACAAAAAAATCATACATCCTTTCATTGCTACGATTATTATTCCCAATTAACCAACGAAATAAGTTTTATACTATACGTCTTGTACGTTATAGGTAAGGCCGAATTATTTCTGAGATAAGGAAATCAACAAAATCAAACGGAACTTGACGTTTCTCGCGATGATCTCGCTTTAAAAGTTCGGAATTTCTGGTATTTTTCCGTACGTCATAGGTTTTTCGCTCCGCGGCTATTCTCGTTGTAACGAACATCCGCAGGATTATTCATCCTACCGATATTGGGAATCCCGACAATCGTAAAGAGATATCTATCATTGATAAGATCGAGGATGGGAATTATTATTTTGTTCGACACCGGTTGGCTCGCTCGTGTTACACTGGCCTATCTACAGAAGGAAACTCGATCGTAATAATTTATTCGAAAATCATGTTGGCGGTACGATCGCTTACGCGTACCTGGGATATTTTTACTTCTACCTATTACCTACAGGAGTATCGAGGACATTGAAAACGCGTGATAACTCGCCTCGGCGTTGGTCTTCCTCCGTTATCCAAAGATCAATCTGACACGCGATTTTAATCGTCTCTTTGCTCCTTCTTCCTCGAGTCCTTATTTCGACCAACGTTTCGGGCCACCAATCGTTCTTAGAGATCGAGGTGACGTCCGTTTCACAACGTGATGTCGTAAGCCTTGCCTCAAGGTCCATTCAATTTCTATAACGAGAACCCATATTTTACGACTAAATTGCATATTAATTCCTACACGGGGAGAATCTCTTATTTATTTAAACGCTCAAATCTCGGCTAAAAATTACATTAACAAATATTTTACTTTTAGGCATGTCAAAATTGTAGCTTCCTTTTTCAACTTTTCAAGACAAACAGTTGCATTTGTAACAGCCTGTTTTTTCAACTTATTGTAGTAGGTGATGTTTACGCGAAAATACTTTGAATTTCTGTCGCGCAACAGTTTACTCATTTACTCATTTCCATTAAAATTATCCATGCCATTTATTTAGTTAAAACCTGAAGAATTGCACATTTGCAACTCGGTTATTGCCATTTCACAGTAAAAATTATTTCTAAATTATTTCCCTCTACATAATATAATATATGCCGATGTCAAGGCCTTTTCGAAACACCGCTTATTGCGACCATTTGCGACCTCCATATCGCTCGTCTTCCAAAAATCCTGGTGATTCGTACGTCCGAGCGAGGATTAACCGTGCGACCTCCACGGTGGTCGGTACCTATGTAGGTACATCTTGCTTGGATAATTCTAACGCCGTAACAAGAATCTCCGATCAACCGATCATGATCATGCATACCGAATTATAATCGAATTTTTATCCTCCGAAGAAAAAACTGTAGAGATAACCTTCTAACATCCAACCATACCTATATTTTTCCTACAATCAAACATATTTTTATTTAACAAATTTAGAAATAATAGCAAGAGGTGAGATAGGAGTTTCACACTGTATTAAGAGTCGATAAGTGGCATTTAGGTGGTAGATAAATAAATGCGTATGTTAGGTGGGTTTCGTATTCCAAAATCTTTAACATTAAAAGCAACATAATTTTCGGACGAAAGTGTTGTACAGCGACCTCGAGGACCGTTCACAATTTATTGCGTCTTTTTATTTGGGCCCTCGTAGCAGTCTCGAATTAATTAAGAAAAAAAAAGACTAGTTGGTGGTTTTTTGAATGCAATCAAACCGGCGACATTCGGCAGAGTTTCGTCTTTTCAAATTCAAAACTACCATTTTTCTGACAATTTTCATTATTAACGACTCGAAATACGTTCTTAAATGACATTACGGAAAATATTGATTACGGAAATAAATACACTCTCGACAGTGATACAATGGCGGGGGGAGATATACTGTTTCGTGTAGTTGAAGGACGAAATATGACCCGTGATAAGCACAACTTTTTTTTTTTTTTTTTTCCCAAACTCTGTAATACCGTAAAGGGTTTTCTAAAGGGAATAATACCTTTGGGCCTCTAAATTTTCAATAAACGCTGTTGTCCTAGGAACAAAACGAGTAAAGTCATAATTTTTGTCTCGACACTTTTGCCTGGGTATCACCAAGGTTGCAAATAAACATAGTGGATACTAATTGTATATTTAGAACACTGCGAGTGTGTACCTGCATGCGCGAATCAGTGTATAGCTATTACTACGAAACGATGAAACGTGCGTTGTGAGTATAATTCAATCTGCATAATCGATCGCGCATCCAACTATGACGGATCGAGATAGCATTTAGCTGCATATATACGAGGATTGCAGGTATGTTAGGTACAAATCGGCGCACTTGGCTTGGCGACCTGATTATGACCGATTCTATTATGGATGTTTGGAATAATTTTTTCAATGTAACTCGGACTGTACTTGTCCTGATATATTTGTTCATTAAGTAAGTAGAAAAGAACATATATATTATATTTGGAAAGCGTGGTGTGTTAAAATTCAAGAAAACTCCGACTACGTTAAATCTTGGAGGAAAAAACCTTTTGGCAAAAAAATTTAGCACCTTGATCGAGAGCAATTTCATTATGGAAAGTTATGCCACTCAAGGATCGAGCAATTTTTACGTTAAAAGGAATTATTGTTAAATGAAAACAAAAGTAGAAAGTAGATTCCATGTAGCATGGATCGAGAATCGAATTTCCATGTAGATAATATGCAGCACGACTCGCATCGTGTAAGTGTTGGAAAGTGCTCGAACGATAGAAAGTTGTACATGCGGATTATTTTGTTGTCGGGGCTCTAATAGTTTTCACAATGTGTCGAGGCGCGAGGAACTCAACGAGGCAAATATAAAACAAACACTGTATATAAGTAAAAGATCCGCACAACAACGTTGTGATAATTGGGCAATGAAATTACAGATTGTCTCCAAGGCTCGTGGGTTATTTCGGTCCTGGTAGTTTGGACGCTCGTCGTGACAAGGATCGTAACCGCCAAGTCGATCGAATGTTGTCCCGAAGGCACGGTCTGGAATAATCCAACGACAAATTGTTCCGATGGCAGCAAGATTCGTCTCGATTGCCCCAACGGATTCTACAGTCTGGATCCATTGGCAAACCATTTCGACGAGTATTCCATCGTTGATCGTAATGGTCCGCACCTCGAGTTTCTTCACGATTATGATTCGATCCCCAGCGACAGGTGAACCAGTGTTGAAACAGCTCCTATTCTCGTTTTCTGCTAATATCCACCGCCCCCGCCACCATCTCCTCCTCTATAACACTTTCTCATACCTTCGCAGATTTTGCATAGCGGGAAAAAATGAAACGTCCAAGTGGGCGTTAATCTGCTTCGAAGACGACGTATACGGATCAGCGAGATGGCGCTACATTGTTTTTGGTGTCCTCAGCATCGTATCTACTATTTGTCTCGTTTTAACATTGGCGGTTTATTCCGTATTACCGGAACTCCGAGAAATTCAAGACAAATCAATGGCGAGTGTAGTTGCCTTTCTCGCTGCGAGTTACTTTCTTTTAGCGATAGAGCAGCTGAGGCCACATCCGCCCGACGAGGACGACATCATTTGCATTCCGCTGGGTAGGTAAACCTTATTTATTGAAACTCTACTTTTTTTGTAATGCGAGGCTCGATTCAATTGATCTTGAAAATACCATTTTCATGATTTCATGGTATTCGTATATACTTTGCCGAGATGGCAAACAATCATCGTATATTATTGAGCACAACAGTGAGCTACTAATTTATTAATTATTCGCGCGTGCTAGCATTCTCTCTCTACTGGACTTTTCTCTCGGCCTTCTTTTGGATGAATCTCGTGGCCTTCAACGTTTGTAGATCTGTCTGGTGAGTTAACGATGACGGAACGAAATTTCCATCTTTACCTACCGAGGTTTGCACCAAAGCCAAAGATAGTCAAAATTATGTCCATACTATTGGTCACAGGTTGAAACACGTTCGTGTCAAGGACAAGGATCTCTACTTGGTATTCTGCGCCATTGGTTTCGTTGGACCCGGTATCTTTCTAATAGGTGCATTGGCGGCTCATCATACCGACGGCCTTCATATTAAGCCACACTTCGGGGAGGCAAGTTGCTGGTTCGGTGGTGAGTCTTTTAAATTCCAAATTATCTCATCGAATTCATTTTGAAAGAGTATCCTTATTGCTGACAACTTTAAAGATCCTTCTATATTCAAATATTCAAACGGGAGAAATACGAGCGATCCAATAGTCCCGCCGACTCGTTAAATAAGACCATCGACCTCGAACGGTGAGCTCGACTGACATTTAGCAAGACCAAGTTTAATACTAACTTATTATGTACGTACATATACGTTTATACTCGAATCTCCAGCCTACTTGAATTTACCTCACGACGTCAAATAATTATCCGCTTATTTTCAGCTTTCAGCAACAACGCACTTAAATCCTTTTCGTACGAAATTAAAAAACCCTTTTTTACGAACAATATTGAAATTTAGACCTCTGGCAACATTCTCCAAAGTTTTCGTATAAATCCTGTATGTTTCAGCCACCGACGATATTGTTTTTCCGTTTTTGTGAAAAAGTATCCCCGAGAGCTTTTGTGGGACACGGCATTAAAAAACAAACAAACAATCAATCTCAATATCTTCCTTATAAGTCGGAATATCATCGATATTTGTATGTTGTTTTCTCTACCCTTTATTATTGTTCTCAAAATTGTTGAACAGAAGATTCGTCTCGTGTGCGGATAATTATTTATATTATGGCGACATATTTTTTAAGATTCGCACAAAAGCTTCATGTTATACAATACATTACGAATACGAGTTTTAATAATTTAGGAGACATGAATGTTTAAAGTTGGTATTATTGAGAGCGCGCCGAGAAGCGTCGGGGAGCGTCGGGGAGCGTCGGGGAGCCGCCCACAGCCGCCACCTCCTAGCCGGCAAATGGAAGGCTCCCCGAGGCTTCTTGTCGCGCTCCGATTGGACCAACATGAAAAATTTATATCTCGTAAACTATTAAAAATATCCCCAATGTATATATTTGGGCAACTTTTGTTTGTAATGATCCCATCTACCTTAGACTCCGAAGCCTGTTTTGTTATTACACCTTAATATCATATTCAGCCTGTATACATTTATCTCAAAATCTTGTTCCCGTTAGGCCGCATAGCTTTCGTCACGATTTGCATCATACGGCACACACACTCACTCACACACACACGCGCGCGCACACACACACACACACACACACACACACACACACACACATACAGTCCGATTATGGTCGGGAAATCTGAAAAAACGGTTGAAAAACATTTGTACAATGTATAAGAGTACAATTTTTGTTACACAGGATTGTGCATTTTAAGCGTAGTCTCGGTAGTACAATAAGAAAGAGGACGGTAGGTAGGTACCTGTATGACGATAAATATAACTTATTTTTATGGCGTAAGTACAACGTCTCGACGTAAATAAAAAAAAGTCTTGAAAAAAAAAAAAAAAAAATCGGAACAAAAGTCTGATTTTTGTTGTTGTCGGTTGTAATCTTTGGTGGTTAAAAAACTTGTAGGATGTTGACGAAAACGTTGAGAGGATATTTCTGAAAGTAGAAATAAACTACAAAGAAATTGACTTGGATTCGTGACAAAGATTAAAGAAACGTCCTCGATGGCACGATATTTCAGGACATTCCGAGACCTGGGCATTTTTTTACGGACCAATATCGTTCCTCCTGTTACTTAACGTAATATATCTGGGCCTGACGTGCTGGCGATTATGGTTCGAGTACAGAGGATACAGCGGTAGCGGACTAAGAGCACTGCGCTTCAATTGTTTGCTATGTGTCAAGCTCATCGTGGTAATGGGCATCACCTGGGTCTTTGAGATCATATCCTTCGCGGTATCACAGCGGGAGAACGATATTTACTGGTGAGTACCATTCCGTTCAACCTTTTTCTTCCAACTGCCGATTTGGCTTTCTTTTCATTGAATCGAGCACTTGACCAAGTCTTTCTCTTTCTTTCTATGGACGAACGACAGGCTTGCCACGGATATTTTGAACAGTCTCCAAGGACTGGTAATATTTTTCCTACTGGTGGTTGGGCGCCGGCGCGTTAAAAAACTCCTCGCCCGAAGACAGCCGTTCGGGATGACTTTTCCAAAGTCATGGGCGGCTTACGACGAGGACGACGAAGTCGCTCCGGCTCTTCCCGTCGAGATGGAACTGTCCAATGCTCCTTGAAATTAATCCGTCGTTAATTCACAATTTCCAGTTGTTAATTAAATTCTATAGTCAATTAATTCCCGTAGTCGTTGAATTTACTCGTAAATAACAATTGCGATCGTACCGATAGTGCCCCGTTGTGCGCAACACGCATTTTCGTGTCAAATATACGGACAAATTATATTTCTATCGTATCGCATTGTCGAGGTTGCACACGTGCCATGTATGGGATTAATTATTATCGGGAGGGACATTTGTAGGCCGCGGCTGTTACTATTAAATATAGGTGACCCGACTATTATATCCACTATACCTATACGTATCGATAATAACTCCTGTACATACGAAAGATATACTCAATTAGGATACACGATCGGTAATTATAAATAAGTATTGAATTTCTTTGTTGAATATGAATTCCGCCGCGAACCATAATAATACATTTCACACATAGGCCTGATATTATATTATACTAGTATCGACCTTCGCCCACAAAACCTCACAACATTCGATCGATCGAATTTTCGAACCGCGCGAGGTAATCGCCGCCGACGACTTGTACGCTAACAAAACACAATCGCCAATCGACAAAAGCCTCTCGTTATTTTCAAATTTATCATGTTCCATCAGCTTGAGGAAATAACCCGCCCAAACCCAAATTGAAAAATCTTTGACAAATTACACCTTGACGCGTCTCAAATTTAATACAAAATTCAAACAACAAAAATCTGCCGCATCACCAAACGCCTTCGCGATCCATTATTCTGCAAACGAGTCCAATTGTCGATGAGATATTTACACGTAATACATGTGCGTAAGCAGGAAAGTATTGCCAAGTTTGCGAGTGAGTAATCGTCATGAATTATGCCAATGATATATAATAAAATTTGTATTGACGTAATCTGTACAAATACAGATGCAAGTTGATGTGCCCTAATGGGAGCGGACGGTAGGATGTCCAACGTGTCGTAATAATGATAAAGCGATGACGTCTCGTTGATACTCGGTACATGACGTACCGATATCTACATAATTACATATCTATATAATAAATATAAACTGTACGCCCGACGTCGAATTGCGAACGAACAAAACCACCGATGCATTAACGGGCATAAGTAATGCGCGCATAAGAATCTCCATACTTAATGTACCTATCGCCACCTCCAATTAAGTATCGAACGACTCTTACCGATGCTCTTTTTTTTTTCTTCTACCAATAAACAAATCTACTTGCTTCGAAATCGTCTTTATATCTTTCAAATTTCAATGGTCACGAATTCGTGGTGGACGGCCTCGTAGTAATTGAATAAGATGCAACAATTATTTAGTGACTTACTCTTTTCTGTTTCTTCCTTGTTGAATTTCGACAGTTGAACGGCAAAGTTGAGGAGGAATGTTTACAAAGAATTTCAACGTTGACCACCAACAAATAATACTGGTCTATCGACTATCTTTGTCTATTCGGTAGGGGTTGGTCTAGAATTTTCGCTTGGGCCCACTTTTGGACCCCGAGGGTCTCTTCCCACCTGAAAGCCGATAGTCCAGTCGGAATAGACATAATTTCGACCAAGTTCTATTCTAAGAGCCCAGCGCTTAGCCAATTTTTTCCTAGGTAGTATGGACCCCCACGAATATGCCCTCAATTTGTCCCGTGTTTTGCAGCCAGGAAAGTTATTTAAACAAATAAAAATCGGTTTTTCGAGTTTTCTTGATTGGAACCGGTTTTTTTTTTTTTTTTAATTTACAATAAAACAATTGTGCGTTACCATGCCCTCTACAAAATCAGTTCTATGGAAAAATTACGTAAGATTGTTAGTTTAACAGTAAATTGTAATTCTTTCGGTTTCGCGTTTGCAACAATTCACCATATTATAATAAACATTTCGATTTTCAAAGTAGTTTATCATGTGGGGTAACGCCATTCCTTAGAGTGTCAAGTAAAGTTTATCGACGTGCGTCGCAAACTTTAGCAACAATTCTAGACCTACGAAAAAAAAAGGTTTTGCCTTTCCCGTCTTTACCTGAAGGCGCACGGCGGCGAAAAAAATTCAGGTGGTTCGATTCACCAAGTATTTTGAGGGATCGATCGACTAGAAAAAAATCGTTAATAAAAATGTTCGTTTTCGGACGATTAAAAATTTGTACTTATAAACAAATAGGAATAACTCCTTAAAACGTTGACGTAAGTAGAACATTTTTCAGGGATCGTATGCATATTTGCGAGACGCGCAATTAAAAAAAAAACAGTCTCAATATCTCAATTAAAAACAAAGATATGGATATGTTTATGTTTAGTCAATTTAACATTATTCTAAACAACATTTTTGCAAAATTCAAGTCTTACAGCTTTCTACGCGCTTTTCTACACAATATCCAATTGGATGCAAACTCTCCCGAGCTTTAATTTTGTTGCAGTGGCCGAGTCGACGCGGTTGGGCGGCGTGGTGGGGGTCGCACTCCTGGCCCCGTGCCTTAACAATTTGTATAACTTCCTTAAAAATTCACGTAGAACAATTTACTGTTAAACTAACAATCTGTTAGTTTACTGTTAAACTAACTGTTAAACTAACAAGAATTACAATTTACTGTTAAACTAACAATCTTACGTAATTTTTCCATAGAACTGATTTTGTAGAGGGCATGGTAACGCACAATTGTTTTATTGTAAATTAAAAAAAAAAAAAAAAAAAAAAAAAACTGGTTCCAATCAAGAAAACTCGAAAAAACCGGTTTTTATTTGTTTAAATGACTTTCCTGGCTGCAAAACACGGGTGGTTCTGTCGGGAACAAATTGAGGGCATATTCGTGGGGGTCCATACTACCTAGGAAAAAATTGACTAAGCGCTGGGCTCTTTGAATAAATCGAATGTCTATTCCGACTGGACTACGATGCAAGTGGCTAGTAGAGAAGGAATTGAATGGTTGAAAAAATTGTCGAGTCCGCCAATGACTATTATGCAATAAAAATAACACAACCAACGAAAAAGATGGAATTGTACAAAAGAAATGTTTTTATAGGAATCGGCAACTCTTGGGCATTTACGCTTTTTCGTAGCCCCGTTGTTCTTTTCCCCCTTTTTCCGAAACCAACCCCCACCACCACTTTAATTCCGAACCCTAAATCTCCGCCACAGCAGATTTAGGTACAACGGACGAAGCTGACCCGAGACTAAATCTGCTAATGCCTATCGACACACGCGAGGCATCCGATTTCATGAATTACCTACATACTTATACGAGGATGGACGATAAAAAATTTCAAGAATTCTTAATGTTACTTTATGTTACCCTACACTCAAAGCCAAAAAACGAGAGAGAATGAGAGATGCGGTTACTACGGAACAGCATGTCCAGCGGTCACATTGATATTTTTGGCAGCAAGCTATCACGGAGCTACGAAGACTTGAAATTTAGGTGTGTATGATCTCTCCTTGATCCTACTCGGTCAAATAATTCTTGAGGCATGCCGCACTATACCTACTCGTACCTATACATACATATGTAGTTACAATTATCTTGCTAAATAGTAAGAAACGTAAACTGTGTATATTTTATTTATCCTGGAAACTTTTCCTTTTAACTTAAGTAAAACAACAATGAGTAAACGGCAAATTATTAGGATTCATTACAAAACAAAGATATCTTGGGTATAAACTTTGGCACTACAATCGGTTAAAGGAAACATTAATCGGTTCATTATTATTAATTGAATCTTAAAAAAGATTCCATTCCATTCCATAAAATATAGATCGATGCTCTTGAAATGTTTCTCATGGCACGAACGGAAGAAAACCACATTGTAGTAGAATTATCTCAGGAATACCGATGTTTATCATCGATGGGAAAGAAAAACTATGAAATTTTATAACACCATATCAGCACCATTATATTGGGCACAATTATATTGGAGTGACAATTAGCGGAAGTGCTCGTAACGACTTTTCGCTAATGAAAGAACCAAAATATCACGTGTCCGAAATAAATATAAATTTTTACACCGATGAAACGTACATTATGCAATAAATAGTCGATCTGTTTCGTCTCTTCTACGTAATTTTTGTTGTTTAAAGGTGCGATAAATTCCTCCCAGAACTGATGATTATCGTCGAAACACCGGACTTGGTCAGTACCCGAATAAAGAAATCTTAATATTTCGGCAGAAAGACTTTATTGATAATTCTGTGTAGGCTTTTTCAAGATATTCGAAATAGACAAATTTTCGGACCAATAACGAAAAACATTGACGGTAAAAATGTTTCCCGCGGTTTTTCCTCAATATTTACTAGTCGGACTCACCCTCTTTTATTTATCGATTCATTAATCAAGCGTTCGCGTATAAAGATATTACATACAAGTTGTTTATTTGAATAAGGATTCATATTGAATAAGAGTATGTAGGTACGCTTACATAGCGTTGTAAGTGACGTAATGTTTAATAATTAAAGTTTTAATGAAATAAATTACTGGTTACTGGTACTCGAAGATTTTAGAAAATTTTCTATCAACGGTAATGACATAGTGACAAGTGGAATTTCGACAATTTATACGACAAAGAGAACGATAGTCGAGATATTTTCTTAATTACGTGATCACACTGTTGATGCAATGTACTAATTTTTAATGATACTTGGTTGAACGAAGACGAGCAAGTAGTCAGTTAACCAAATTTCGACTGCATCATCCAAGACAGCCGTAATCATATTCGAGCTGGAGGAGTCGCTATCTACCACGACAAAAATCATACCGTCAACGACTTTGTGATTACTCACGAGTCAACTTGAAATGTTGCTGCGACAGACGAGATCGGTGATATTTGCTATTCTGTATGCCATTCGATAAATGGTCAAATAATTATAATTATTGGATTTTTACATGGTTCGTTATGGAGTTTACTAACGGAAAATTTGCTTATTAATAGATTTTTTAAACCAACAGCTCAATTTATAAATGAGTAATAATCGTTGTATGTCGACAACAAAATGAGCAAATGTATATTATTTTTTATTCTGCAAATATAAAAATTATCAAAATAATTCAATAGAATATTAATTTAACAATGTTTTTTCATTTTTCATTTATAAGAAAATTTTCCAAGTGGCACTTGTACAGGGAAACCTGAGTCTGAAGAAAATTGAAGGGTTCGAGTGAGTTGGAATGCGCGTCTGTTGCGTGAGCAACTTGTAGCTGTGTATAAATAAGAGAGAGAGAGAGAGAGAGAGAGAGAGAGAGAGAGAGAGAGAGAGAGAGAGAAACGAAAATACGGTCGATCATGAAAATATTATAAAATCATTATAATACGGTAAAATAAGTAGGGGAGACTGGGTGCAACATTAATAGTCTATTGAAATGTTACATTGACCCTGCATTTATCAAAGTCAGCAATTTTTTTTTCTGGTGCATAGGGGGAGGTATGAAAAGCTCAAGTCCAAGTTTGTGGGGTTGTAACCCTTGAGGAAAATCCGCCATCTTGAAAAAAGGGGTGAAATAGTTTTTGCAAAATAACTATGAAACTATCCACCGCGCAAGAAAATTATGCCGTCGTTTTTTGTAGGAAATGAAATTCTCTACAAATTTGCTCTCTTCACTTTTTGTCGTAAAATCGAAAATACCAAAGTTATTAATAAAAAACGACAAAAAATTAAGGAGTAATTTCCTTTAAGTCGCTCTAACTTTTTTTCTTTTCATTTTACAGAAAAATATGTTCAATGCATTTCGATAGAACACCTTCTGACAAATAAGTTTCAATATAAATGTGTCAACTTTTATTTATTTATAAACATTTTACAGTGCTGCAAAAGTAAGTGTCGGAGTACTCGAAAGTAGACATAAAAATGAACGATTATGCGTCGTTTCTTTGCAAATTTCATTAATTGCGGCGGACAAATTTTATTTGTTGTTATTGCAATATTCATAATAATTAGCTATGAACTTCTCGTAGGTAGAGCGGAAAAGAGTTCATAACTAATTATTATTATTAACTCCTCGTAGGTGGCGCGGAAAAGAGTTCATAACTAATTATTATGAACATTGCAATAGCAACAAATAAAATTTGTCCGCCGTAATTAATGAAATTTGCAAAGAAACGACGCATAATCGTTCATTTTTATGTCTATTTTCGAGTACTCCGACACTTACCTTTGCAGCACTGTAAAATGTTTATAAATAAACAAAAGTTGACACATTTATATTGAAATTTATTCGTCAGAAGGTGTTCTATCGAAATGCATTGAATATATTTTTCTGCAAAATGAAAAGAAAAAAGTTAGAGCGACTTAAAGGAAATTACTCCTTCATTTTTTGTCGTTGTTTGTTAATAACTTTGATATTTTTGATTGTGCGACAAAAAGTCAAACAAGCAAATTTGTAGAGAATTTAATTTCCTACAAAAAATAACTGAACAATTTTCTTGCCCGGTGGATAGTTTTCCTGTTATATCAATACAACGATTTTAAACCCAAACCCAAAGTATGATGTGCCGACGCACATTTTTACCTTTGAATGGCTGTAAAATCCTTTAAAAAAAAAACGAAATTTAAAAAATAAGGGGTGAAATTTGTTCGTCTCAAGGAGCGCCAAAAAATTTCTAAGAATAAATTTTTCTGAAAAATGAAAAAATAAAAAGTTACAGCGACTCAAAAAAACGATGTTTTTCCATTTGTTGTCATTTATTGTTAATAACTTTGCTATTTTCGATTTTATGGCAAAAAGTTAATAGAGTGAATTCGTAGAGGATTTAATTTCCTACAAAAAACGACAACATAATTTTCTTGCGCGGTGGATAGTTTCATTGTTATAACCCAAAAATTGTTTTAACCCTTTTTCAAGATGGCGGGTTTTCCTCAAGGGTTACAACCCCACAAACTTGGACTTAAGCTTCCTATACCATCCCCTATGCATAAAAAAAAAAAAAAAATTGCTGACTTTGATAAATGCAGGGTTAGAACTTATTTTTGTAACATTTCAATGGACTATAAAGGCTGCATGAATATATGCCTTCAAATAAATAAGATAAAATAAGTTTGAAAAATTTAACAATCTCTACCTAAGTACTAAGGTACAAGATTGATGTATTTACGCAAATACCGAATGTGACAAATGATATAAATGAGAAAGTACGTATGTATATCGAAATGAAATGTTTGGCCGAAAAGGAGGTTACTTTTGGTCGAAGAAACATCATAGACCTATTGGAAGGAAGGCTATTCCGGAGCCGGCGTACTTTTGCTCTTTGTATTTTTAATCTACCGTGCATAGTCATAAAGAAAGATAGGCTGGCTGGCTGGCTGGCTGGCTGGCTGCTAATGACGAGGTTAGGTTAAAGGAATTTGCATCCGAATGTGGACGGAGGCGATAGGCTCGCAGATCACCAGGTAAAGCACCGATTAATATTTCAGGCAGCTGGTTACGACTCCTGGCGCCAGGTGGAGCCAAGTTTCGTAATATTTCGCTACTGGCCGAGTGACGACGAGCGGACACGAACAAGGCGACTTGGAAGGGGCTTACTTACAAGTTAGCCAAGTTACAATAGCAACGAGAGAAAGGACGGAACGAGCTGTAGTTTTTTTTCTTCCGCGATATAATCGCGATAGTAGTGCGTGATGCTGTTAAAATACATCCTCGTGGTAGAGGTACGAAGAATATTCGCCGCGGTTTAATTAAACTTGTGCACGGGAAGAAGCGTCGGCATCTAAACGAGGCATGGAGGATCGTCCAAAATAGTCCGGACGGCTCGATTAGACGGGACGTAGTAAAGGTGGCTGGAGAGCCGGCTGTCCTCCGCGCCTTACATCGTATCGGGAAGAGGACCGCATTGCCGCGACTGGCCCGCGTTCTTGGAAAGTTTCACTAATTAACGCGCGTACAACTCTCTCTCGCAAGACGAACGACGCACCAACTCGTCGCATCCTCGTTCGACGATGCGCTCGTCGTTCGTACTTCCGTTGATCGGTCTATTATCGACATGGAAAATTTTATTCGCAAACGGATCGACGAATAGCGATGGAGGCGGCGAAAATGGCATCGCTTCGAACAACGCCGAGAATGTACTGATAGAAAAATGCTGCGGTAGCGATCAGCTGCTCGTCGACGACGTGTGCTCACCGCTTAGCGAGACCAACTCGATGAACGTTACAGCCCCTTGGAAACCGGAATTCGTCGACGACGATGCACCGGCGAAAATACGAAAGGATCCGATAAATTACGAGTTTCGTATTGGGAGACCTATATGTCGTAGTGACGAGCACGAGTCTCACGTTTATTATTATCCGCACGGTGGAGAGCGTCTTGCTATATTGACGACGGGAAAATTGCGGCATTTTATACCAGAAAATTCGCGTGCCTTTTCCCAACGGAATCCTAATGGAGGCTTTCGAGAGACGTACGACGACGACGACGACGACGACGACCACCACCACCACCAAAACTACCAAAACGACGACAACGATGCTCTTGATGATTCCGCGCAATCGGTACATTACGACTATCCCTTCGGTCATTATTGTATCGAAAAAGCGGTACTGAGCGGCGAAAGGCTCGTCGCCGTTTATGCAATGGTTTGCGTTCCCGTTCTCACCACTAGCTGGACCGATACGTCCTACTTCATGGACCACGTCGTTGATCCGACTTTTCGAGCCATTTCGATAATCAATTATCTCGTCGTTGCCGTTGTTTATTTCGTTTTGCCCCAGCTACGGGATCTCGTTGGAAATATGATTACCAGTATGAGCCTTTGTCTCGCGACGTGCCAAAGCGCAGCGATAGTCCGAATATTTACCGAATATGGGAATCACGTCAATTTTCTTATTGCCGGTGAGTCCAAATGTCCACCATCGTTCTTCTTAATGATTTTTTTTAATTTTTTTACATAAGCCACATAAGCCTCGAGTTTCGAAACTCAAGATTCTCATATTAAAAAGTGTACGAATTAAATTCGTAAGAAGAGCCTTTTTTTTTTTTTTTACAAAAGTATAAACAAAGTCCGTCGTCGAATTTGAGAAAATTCAGGAGAGTAGTTTGAGATGTATGGAAAGAATAAAGAAAATAAGTTTTCATTATCGTTATTTAATGAAAACCGATTTCGAACGACCTATAAAACGAAGGTTTCAAGCCATAGAAATATAGAAATCTCAAAAGCGATTGGCCTTGACAGCAGAGTTGACAGCTTCTTTTGCCTCTTGTTTCTTATTGCTCCTAAACCTAAATTACGAAATTACGAACGAACCATCTCACCGACTCTCGACTCAAAACTACCAAACCCAAACCCAAATGCAATAATATTGTAAAAACGAAAAAAGAAAAACAAAAAAAACGAAATTGATTTTTGGTTTCGTTCTTCAAAGAGCCCAAAGCCTTTCAACATAAAGACAAATCATCGCAAACGATGATAAACATGAGAGAATGACTCCAACACACAATTCATTAATTCTTCCTCCAAACGGAGGAAGCAATGAATTTGAATTTTGTTGGTCGTTCGTGAGATTTTATTTTTTTAATAATTTTCATCATTATTATCGGTACTGAGGCTATTGATGAAGAATATAACAAAGCAAATGTTTGATTAATTGCAGATACACTGACGTACGTCTCGTTATTAGCAGCCTTTTTCTGGCTTAATGCGATCGGATATTACGTGTGGAACACATTTAGATCGCGCAACGTATTTCTCAGAGTGACGGATGGACGAAAATATTGTTACTACTCGAGCTACGTTTGGGGATCGAGCGCGGTAATATCGGCGACCGCGATTTTCGCCCATTTCGCCCTCGAGACCAACAAGCCGATAATCGCAACCGGAATGTCTTATCCGCCTCAAGAAACGGTGGGCTGGCTCGGACTCTCGGTAATATTCGCATCCATCGCCTTCACCATTATCGTCGATCTGTGCTTCGTTCTGACGACCTCCAACACGATCAAGAGAATGCGCACGTACGGCAGAATTCATCACAAAATGAAATACAGTTTTCGGATGTTCGCACTGTTGTTCGCGGTGATGAGCCTCGGTTGGCTCTCGCTTTTACTCTCGCATCTCAAGTACGAGCTCCTCCTATATTCTCACATAGTCCTCAATTTTTTCCAAGCCATTCTTCTTTTTTACATCTGCGTGGCCGGCCAAAAAAGGGTCACCTTTCTTCTCGGTAAGACTTGCCATTGTTGCAACAACACCGATGACAATCCCGAGGGTCTCGATTGGGGCGAGGAGATGACCGCTATCAACGCCGGATACTGATCATTCTCATACCAATCATCTTCCTTTTCTTTCTTTCATTAATTAAGATGAAATTTAATAATCGGTCAGTCAGCCAACGGAAACTCGTGGCGAATAGTTACTCTTATTAATCCTAATTTAAATTAACTCGATTTAACAACCTCTTTGTTTTTTTTCCAACAATTCCAGTAATTTCATTCAACGTGGCAACCAACTGCGTGAAAACCGATTATCTCTCTCTCTCTCCCTCCCTCTCTCCTTATACAAGTTCATACATTTTCATTTAGTCAGACAATTTTCGAGCAATAAGTGCCATTTTCTTGGAGCAATTATTTTCTTTTTACTTTTTACTTGTATTATTTTTAACATTTAACACTAATGTCGCAGGAATAATGTTTAAGAATTTTAAGTGACCTTACTACAATTAAAATACGGCATCTATTTATGTACATGTAACCTACCCTCCCGCCATACGTCACTTAAAACCAAAATTTATGAGTCTTAATATTTCTATATAACGTATACACCGATTTGTATTATAGGCAAACAAGCCTGAAAGGAGCAGCTTGTACACTCTTTTTAATAATATTTCTTATTCTATAATACGAGTTACTCGGTTAAATTTGAATATTCCTTTAAAGCCAAGTTAAAAAAAACGGCCACCATGAAAATAAGTAAAAGCCCCAGCGCGCGACTCCACTCGTGACCATCCGATAGGTACAATTTAGAGGCTAACTAACGATTAACCAAATTACCAAACGAAATCTTAAGGCGAAACAGCGCCTCTGTATGTGTATACGCCAACAAACGCTAAAATATGTCTGGTTATAACCAAAGAAAAGCCTGCCATAAATAGGGCCGAAAAATGAATTGCCTGCCCTCTGCTTTAAATAAATCTAAATTAATTCGCACCTTCTTTCCAATTGGAACATGCAGCGAATGATGCAGGCTCACTTACATTAAGATACTCGACTCAAGGAATAATGTATAATGCATAGGGCAGACTGAATACGGTTTTACCAGCCAGGTTACGTTTCTCTAACAATTCAAATATCTTTGCGTAAACTATGCGTGGTACATAAAAAAAAGTACAGAAAAAGTTTGGACGTGATTCCCAAGTGTTTGTATCATGCTCCGAGCCCGGAATACCCTTCCAATAGATCTATGGTGTTTCTTCGACCAAACATTTCATTTCGATATACATACGTACTTTCTCATTTATATCATTTGTCACATTCGGTATTTGCGTAAATACATCAATCTTGTACCTTAGTACTTAGGTAGAGATTGTTAAATTTTTCAAACTTATTTTATCTCGCTTACCGCGAGACTCGGGTTTTTCATTTGATAAAGTGATAAAAAGGGATGCGTCGTGTGTTATTTTGATGCGTTACAACTGAACCCCACATACACACACACACACAGGTTTTATACAGGTATTCCTGGAGCACCTTTAATTTGCACAACATTTTGTTTGCACGTTTATACCACCACCCTATCAAATTCAGAAGGGGAGAAGCTTGAACGAAAACAGGATTTTTTTTTGCTTTTTTTTTTTTTTTCTATTAATTTTTTCGTTTCTCAACGTCACAAATTCAAACGTGTGGATAGAATGTTTTGCTTGGTTCGTGTAGATTTGCAAGCGCTTGTAGCTGACCCGCGAGTGTTGGTTTTTGGTCGGAAATGAAAGAGAATTTGCCGTTTGCGGCTACTATACCATTCGATAAGCAACATTATCAAATGGTATAGTAGTCACGATAATAAATTCAAAACATGTCGTATTGCTCCAACATTGAATATAAAATACCTTTAAAGTTTCATAAATTTATTTTTCGTCGTTATCACTTGGGTGAGAAAATTAATGAAAAAAAAAACTTGCATTTGCACTCTGGATTTGCAAGCAAGGAATAAGGTCCTCAATTGGGATGGTTCACTTGGTTGCATCCACTGTAACATCCAAGTGTGTCTCGGATGTTTTTGTTTTTGTTTACGTTCCACGAAAAATAACGTTTGATTCGTTGGTTTAATGTCGAATTCGCCGGGCTAACCTTTTTCCAGATAGGCATATCACAAGATAAACACAAAATAAATAATGTTGAATCTTTTGTTGCGGTACGTTAAAAACAGAGCTGAATAACAAACATTGTATTAGGATGAATTTCGACGATACTGATATCACGCCACGCTTCTAGGGTTCGAGAGCCTTGTATCGTTACTCTGGACCAAATTTTATACAACTCGTTGTTATCCCGCGAGTGAGAAGAGGAGAGGATGAATTGGGCCAAACCGAGGAAACAAATCGGCATGTTGTTTGTCATAGCAAGTATCTCGTCTACGTGTGCGTCAGACGTGTGCGTCAAACGTGCTGGTTAAATTATTTCCGAGCTCTACGAAACGAAAAACGACGAATAATAAAAAAGTTCAACGGTGCAACAAACGACCACAATACTTGATACTTGATAGTACTTGATAGTTTTATCCGACGTAAAAACACCTGCCTCAAACTCCCTCGAGAAGTCGCGTGCGACAACATCGTATCCTATTTTTCGACAGATTTATCTTTCCTTTTTTAATATTAGTAAGGTTAGTTTGTGCTAAATGTTTATTGGTATATTTGGCTGCAGTTAGAATCTCGGCTTCCAATGTTTTTATGTGTAAACGTATTTTGAGTACGCGAGCCAATAATATGCCACTTACCTGATCGAACAAACTGCCTTCCGGACGTTTCAACAAGTTGGAAAGTTGACATCTTACGACCAAATGACAATCGTCCATAACTGTATTGAAGAATCGTCTCGTCGGTAAGAGGGCTTCCAGATCGATAACCAATTCCATGAATCGTTCGCAGTAACGCACTTTATCAGGAAAAACAGGCCCTGGTGGTAGGAGTAATGAGCTTTTTTTTAAATCGACCTTTTAAACCTTTTAAAAGAGAAACATTGCTACATATATGTAGCAACAACAACAACAACAACAACAACAACATTTTCTTAGCTAAAGGCTAAAAGCTAAATCAATGAAATGCTCGTTTGAAAATAACGTTGTTATTTATATTTCGGGGGATACAACGCGTTAAAATAATAACACGTTTTATGTTCATATTATAAAGAAAAGTATTAAAAACTGTTTTGATATGGTACGGAAAGTGTTTGAGTGGATTCTCATTAATAATGCCATTCAACCAATAATAATTCAACAAGATGTTTTTTTCCGATAAAATTCGGTAAAAAAATTCATAGCACGGGTATCGAAAATCACTGAGGAGTTTGCAAAATACTTGGTGCTCCTCAAGGTTCATTACATTCCATTTATGAAATGGGCAACGTTCCTAATTTTGGCTCTCTTCCGGTATATCAACAAGAGGCTGAAAGCCCAGGCCCCAAACTCATTTTTCCCGAACATTGTTTGCATACGAACACAAAGGAATAGTAGCAGAGACATCGGTGGTATGTATAAATTATGGAGATGCCATTAGCCATATTGAGTTTGCGCTCCAACGAGACTCCTTTATCTTGGAGATAAACAGGCTCAAGGTTTCTTCAGGTTCTACAGATTTCTAGCCAGCTCTTAAGAGTCAATGTTACAGGCGATGAGCGATTCGAGAACGTCATCTCTATTTACTTCGGCATTTGGCAACCGATCGCGTTAAAATTTTGAGGCAATCTTTACAAAAAGTCGCTTAAAGGTGATGTGATCTTTCCTTTTGTTTTCCAAAATTGTTGCCATAATTTTTGCCAGAGACAGCCTCAAAAACCACCCTTAGTACTGGAGAAAATACGGATCGCGTTTTCGAATCGCTCGTCGCCCATAATACTGACTCTTAAGGCCTTGCCTTAAATAAATTTCAGAAATCCCAATTTACGACGTTATTCCTCCCACCACGTCCATCAGTCAGTCCTCTTCTTGGTTCTAATACTAACATTTTTTACAGATAGCTCGCATACTCATAATTTTATAAAAAAAAACTTTATCCAAGTCTCGAAAAATACCTCTCGCTGTTTGACCGCTAGGTTTGTAATATGCGTCAACCCGACAATCTCCAAAAACGATTCTAGTTTTGTTGGCTTGTCGAGTTTTTTCAATACCGAAGAATAAGAATCGAATGATTGGACGAGGAGGGCACTAACGTCGTTATTTCGGAACTCACAACTCATGGCATTGCGTTATTCAAACTATACTGGAAATAAATGCTAATCCCCTTACCATCCAGTGGAATTGTTTCCAATATAGTCATAAACTTCACCATGAGCTTATGTAGAAAACGTCTTTCCCATTCGAGTTTTTCTTTCAAATCTGGATTGTCTTTTTTTCTTATTAGTTTCCAATATTTTCTCCATTTTGGATATTTTCTGAACTCGAGCTCCCTTCGACCCTGTTGAAGCGAGATCCACATGGATAGCGAGACGAGTCTCTTAACTTCCTCTCTAACCAGCGCAACTTCCATCGAATTGAAGCAGTGATTTAAAAATACTATGAGCGCCGTTTGTTCCTTCAGATCATAATCAAGAATACTATCTTCGAGAGATGCCTCCAAGACACGTTGGAAAAATCCTGAGAAATTCGTTGGATTCTTTTCGAATGCCTCCCACACTTGGACTCTTTCGCGGAATTTTTCATTCACCATAACGACTATTGACATCGTATGGGCTCTATTTGTTTTATCGGTGTCATAGTTAGGCCATAAAAAGTTTTCCAAGTACTGACTGAACTCCAACATCATAATTCTCCGTATAGAAAATTTGGAAGCACATATTTCCTGTATGTATATATCTTCAACTATTTGCGAGCTAAATGGCAAATGCTCGTCCGTGGTGTGCGGTGCCCAGTACCTGTTGGCTAGCTGTAACGAGAGAATCGAAAGATAATTACGATTATTGTATTATTGAACAATTTTTTACCACCGAACGACCACAAACTGACTCTTTTATCCCTAAGTCGAAAGCACGGCTTCATGACCGACTTGGAAGAAACTATTTAATGTAAATTACCTTCCAAAGGTACATTGCATCTTATAAAATCGGATTTAGCAAAAGGTTATGTTTTAATTAATAACGGCTTAAACGGCTTAAATGGATTTATATTTCAGAACAAGGGTATCAACGCCGAATCATAATATAATGATAATTTTTAAATTAGTATCATTGAAATATGTACGTTGCTTCTTAAAGTTGCCCAAAACTTTCTCTATGAGCGGGCAGCTTTTTTAATTCTGCTTGTTCGTATTAAAAACTTTGCCGATAACAACAAAAATTAAATTATTATCATTGGATCAATTGAAGTAAAAAATTTGGAAATACTTTTGGCAATATTTACAATTCTATATAATCCAACGGTCTCATACTTAATATAAATTAGTTCAAGAGGCACAAGGAGTTCCGATTCGATATTTCTAACAACACGATCTCCGCTCTCGTTTCAAATACTTATATTTGTACAAGGTTCTACAAAATGTTTATAATAGATATTAACACCCGATACTCGGACTGGACTCGGGCCATAACTGTGTCTAGAGGTGTTGAGAAATTTCATGCCGTTTTTAAGCCGAATACTTGGGCCGCGAAGTGTCTAGTTTTCAAAATTTTAAGGTTACAAGTCCAAAAGGATTTATATTGCATTTTGTCGATTGAGAAAATCCGAAGTATGATAGTAATGGTTGTGTTCATTGGGTGAAATTTCAAATTGTGGATTGTACAATATTAAAGCCCCCGATCGTATGTAATACACAAATGCGATGTATTTTCTATATGCAAATATAGGATCGGGTTTGAGGTTAGAAACGTCGCGATTACATAAATTCTATCAAAGTAAGGTTCGACTTTTTTCTTGACTAATCTTTACCAAAAAAAAATTCAACAGACTATTGTTATTAGATCTAACCTGAGTTATCCTGTCGGAGTTGATCTGTTCGACAGTTGGCGCCGGATTATTGGACTTGGTCGGTGGTCCATTTTGATTCTCCATCATATCTTTACTGTTAATTCGATGTCACACTACGTGTACTTGTTCGTTCGCCGATGGCTTATCGCCAAATACGAAAAAATAGTGTTTTTAAATAAGGACACGAATGAAACTTGGAAAAATTATACGTTTTATGACATCTCGCATGTCATAAAACAAATGCCAAGTATTAAACGACTGACGAATCGCGATGTCTAGTACTCGCCCCTTCTTGCATCCGCATTAAAGTTTAAAACTGACGAAATGCATAATATATAGGCAAAGAGAACAGAGTTAGCAAGCGTTTATTGACAAATTTTTGTCGTCGCTATATCACTATATAGTGATTTAATTTCATTACATATATAGATGTATACTCGTACATAACATAATGGAATTATTATTAATTAATGGACTTTATTTATGATGCTGATATATTTTCCGAAATTTTTATACTGTTTTGGTCTGAACTCCGACTATGTACTAGGCATGGCGAAAAAATATCGATATATCGGATCGATATTTCAGATGATAGGCTATGTCCGCAGCATCTGGGCACCTCTATAAACTTAGCCACCGAATATATCGAATTTTTTTCTATGCCAATCGATTGTTAGTCGTTTATTATTGTTTGTTAGACTTTATTTATTGACTAATACGAAAAACAAATTTCGTGCCAAACTTATCCTCCCGAAAATTATTTTTAATCATTTCCAACTTTTCTTCGTACCCAAACGTTTTCTCAGTCGTTTGTTAGCGTTTTTTAATCGATTTTTATCGTTTGTTAGAGCTTTATTTTCGTTTAATCAGTCCGAGTCTGTTATACGTCGATACAAGCGGCCGCACTGGCGGTTTTTTGCCGCGACTGCTTTTCAAACCGCAACTTGTTACAAATCGGTGAGCGGCGAAAAACCGCGCAACGCTTTCTAACTTATGAAACCACTGGGTTCCAATATTCATCGTCCCGTTTATTCACCTTCGTCGCTGTCATTGCAACGATGTCATCGAGCGAAGCTGGATCCATTAATAATGAGACATTCGATAATAGTATATCTGGAAAAATTATTTTCGAGGTAGAAAGAAAAGAGGCCTGTGCTATACGATACAACTCTACGTCGGTACAGTGACAGAATAGAGAAGGCTATTATAAAAGACTCTGTTCTCCATGTGTTTAACTAATGAACGAAAAATATCGACATCTTTGTGTTTTTCCCGTCCATTAACAAAATTATCCTATTCTCTGTGCATAATTCCCAAAAAATATTTGCGATTCCTTTTTTTTCCAGTTGAATCCTATTCTACATGACATTTTCATGCACACTTTTTTCAGAGAAACCAAAGCGCGCAACAACAGCACAATACCAGTTATTAGAGGTTAAATTTACTCCATAATGCTTTTCATGCGTTTAGTACGTATCAGTTTAGTACGATACTCCTATTTCATACGGTCGTACCAAGTGGATCCGGCTGCATTTACATCGCGCCTAGTAAACTGATTTGGTACGAATATAGTAATTGATACGCGTATCAAATGCACGATGTAAACTAAACTTGTTAAATAATTTTTTCGACACACACACACAGTGAAATTGGTTATCGTTGAGAGATAGCGTTCCGAATCATTATTTTCATAACGAGTTACAGAATCGTGCCACTGGGACGTAGCAATATAACCGGCGGACTATCGGCAACATCGGCAATACGCTCCTCTCTCTCTCTCTCTCTCTCTTTTCTCAGTCCTTCTCTGTCATCGTATATTAGCGACAGCAGCGCCACCATAACCTATAATCTTTTTCGTCGGTTTTAGGGTCCACGTCTAAAGCATAGACATATAAGATAGACTGAGCGCTCTCATGGGCCGTTTGCAGTTATGCTTTCGAGGGGCCTTTCTAACTACAAAAAGGTCCCTCGAAAGCATAAAATTTTCTCATGAACCAATTTTTTATTGGACAAATAGTTCCCGAAATATTCAGCTGTTAAGAGTTATGTGGGCCACCCTGTATATGTTCCCGATCGCCATATATATGACTACAGAGTAGTTTGCGGCTAACTTAACGAGGGCACGAAATAGTTGGCGCTTTGACCACCCAGATGTCGCAGAACAAATTCTCCAGGTTTCAACTTTTGTCGAGCGTTGCTGATCTCCCTACTCATCTCTGTGACTACTTAACGTTTTAATTAGGCTACCTAACGCTACCTAACGACCACCTAACGATATAAAAAAAAGTCAATTAATAAAGTGCAAGTTGGCTGACCAACTTCACGGGGGTTCCTTCCCTCCATGATGTTCCATGATTCTCCTATGCCGTTTGGTCCAGCTATGTAAAGTTAGCCCCTCGATTTTGACTTTTGCATCTTTTTTTAAATTTATAATGATCGTTTGTCGTTTGTTTGTGATTGTGTGATCATATTTTTTATCAAACAAACAAAACAAAAATGAGCGTTAAGTTAGCCGGAAATTTTTGAAATTTTGTCTAATTTGTCATTTTTTCAAACGCCAATCGCGATTCGGAATCGTTTGTTGGATACAAATAATATAATTCGAACGTTTGTTTGATCGTTGTTTTCTAAAAAATCGATAAATAAAATATTGATTGGTCGTAGCGTCGTAGTAATCCCGTGACGCAACATGAATTGTAGGTTATATTGTTACATGCACGCGACACGCGTATTAAGTCTGGTCAAGCCAGAATAAGCTAGTGTGAAAGCTACGACGAACTAATATTTTATTTATTGATTTTTTTGGAAAAACAACGATCAAACGAACGTTCGAAATAGATTATTTGTTTCCAACAAACGATTCCGAATTGCGATTGGCGTTTGAAAAAATGGCAAATTAGACAAAATTTCAAAAATTTCCGGCTAACTTAACGCTCATTTTTGTTTTGTTTGTTTGATAAAAAATATGATGAAACAAACGTTTGAATTAATCGAACAATCACCAACAAACGACAAACAATCGTTACAAATTAAAAAAAGGTGCAAAAGTCAAAATCGAGGGGCTAATTTTACATAGCTCTGTTTAGTCCCCTTTCCTCTATTGGGATCTGACAAAAGTCGTGAGACATCTGGTGGTACACGTTGAAACTAAAACCGGGGTGCATTGCTCAAGTTACAACGTAATCATTAATATCAGTAATTTTGAGAAATTGAACAAAAAATGACAGAAGTAGGTGTCTTTACATCTCGCAACCCATCGAAAAAAGAATTGCATGTTCCGTATATAGATGCGAGAGTTCTTTTTAAAAAAAACCGTGAACTGACGTTCCATAGTTTCCCCCAAAAAAAAAAAAAAAATGCCCGGTGCGTATACCAAAAAATTGTTTTCGCCTTCTCGGAAATTTCGATTGCCGGAATTGGAATCAGACCATTTACAAATATCACTAATGGAAAGGACTAGCATTTTATTAAAAAATAAAGCTGTTACGCTATGTTAAGACTAGTTGGCTGTAACCTCTTCTACGCCATATTGGTTTTCACGGTAAGTCTACTATTGCACGGTTTTGACAGGCGACTGCACCCCGGTCTGCGCCATATTGAATTTGACCACGCCTCCATGTCAGATCCCAATAGGCTCCGTGAAAAAACTTTTCGGTCCTAGAGCGCGCTGCAAGCCACGTGAAGTTGGCTGCGAGCTGCTGAGAAACGCTGGAACGGCTGCGCCACGTGGCGGTGAGAAGTCGAGTCATCGGACAACTCTGTTGGAGGTTCAACTTTTAGCCAAGCGTTACAAATCTGCTTTCTCGTTTCTGCTTTTACGATCCCCATCGTACGACGACAAGTTTTCTACAATTTTACCGGGAAACATTGAGTACCTAATTTGCAAATTGCATTTGTATGTCATTTATTTTGGCATTTGTACATATTTATCGAACGCGCATTTAAATAAGTATTGGCAACAAGAAGAATCCCCCTATGTATTATTTGAACCCTGTAGCCAGTTGCGTAGCCGCAAGTCTCTTTTTATTATCAATCGACGGAAAACTACCGACGATACAGGATTGGCTGGCACGGGTTATTGGACGCGCACAGTACTCTACACTATATGTATAAGGAGACACCCGATTCCCAAACCAATTGTCTACTGGTGTGGCCGAAGGTCGTCTAACGTTTTATACTGAGAATAATCGGAAGCGGTTACAGTTTAATCTCAGTCACGTGACCCCTGTGCGTGTGCGTGTATCGTAAGCAAAGTTGTGCTAAGACATGGCGGACAAAGATGAGGCTGAGAAGACCATCGCCGAAGATTTGGTTGTTACCAAATATAAAATGGCTGGGGCTATCGTGAACCGTAAGAAAATGATTCGTCAAATTTCTACGAACCGTCTGAAACTATCGATGTTTGTCTATGATGAACTTTTTGTGGCTTTCCAAAGCATCTTTGTTTTGACCATATGGAATGTGCCTCGGCAATGCCGGCCAAAACTCACCATGTGGCCCTTATCCACTGGCTCGATTTTTAAAAAATCTTTCAAAGCATCGGAATATCGTTGCTCCGAAAAATCTCAAATTCAATATTACAGTTACCAACGTATTATTCACATCTTTCGTATTTTACGATCGACAATCCTCTTCCGATAAATTATTTAACAAATTTCTCTTGTATTAACTCCCACGGCACCACGTTGCTACTGAAATAAATCTCAATTTTACGAGTGTTCATATATACACTATTATTATATTCTATCTATACATTAGATATTTATTTTGTATATATATATATGGCGGTATCGCGACATGTGATAATATTTTCAATAGGTCGTGGAACGGTGGGATACATCTCTGGGTGCTCTTATTAGACTTTGGTTTATACACGTGAAATGTACTGCCAAAGTTTGCCCCTGTTAAACATATAGAGTCCGTTTTAACCTGCGCTATGTATAACAATTATTTTCTCATTCATGATTATAATTCTTTTCATAATGAGTCGATTACACAAGTTTATTGCATTCTTTCTTTATCCATACATGAATTGTGGAAGATTGAAATTGACCTAACTAAACGTAGTTCAAGTGTAAAATTTTGTTTTTCAGAGGTTTTGAAACTGGTCTTGGATAAATGTGTTGCCGGTGCGTCTGTAAGGGAAACCTGCGAGTACGGGGATCGACTACTGTTGGAAGAGACGAGCAAAGTTTTCAAGAAAGAAAAAGAATTGAAGAAGGGTATCGCGTTTCCTACGTGTATATCGGTTAATAACTGCATTTGTCACTTCTCGCCTATCGCTAGTGAACCAGATCGAATTCTAAAAGAGGATGATATGGTGAAAGTGTAAGTAGAAGAACAAAATATTTATCAAGCTTTCTATAATTGTGCACGTTTTTACTGCAATTTTGTGTAATAAGTACGGTCAAGCTACTTTTTAAATATGAATTATTGTTGTATCCCAGTTGTGCCTCTTGTAGTAGTACAGGTGTCATTTTAGTGTTATGTCTCGCACGAAGCAAGTGCGAAACCCGTGTAAGCAGTCGAGACGTGGTATTACTGTTTTTAAATTATCTATCTTCTTTCGAGATTATCGTCATTTTGGGCAAAAACGTCTCTTACAATTAAACTCGAATAATCTGTTTTAGGACACGTCTTTGTTGCTTTTCATCCAAATGCCAATCAATTCGAGATGTCAGGACGTAAATTCATTTTGTTTTCTCAATGTGTACTATGAAACGTTTTAGCTAGCATCTATAAAACATTTGATTTCCAAATATTTATATATTCAATGATAATTGTATATCAAGCGTTAAGCAATAGTTTAAACATTAGTTAAAGATGGTTAAAAATTGTTGCTACAAATTTATATTCGATTAACGAGAAATTTATACTATTGGTAGATGGATTGTTAACTTTGACAATGACAAGCAAAAATGGATTTTTCGCAATTGTTGCAATGTCTGAAGAACTGCCACATTTTTTGACAATGACATTTTATGCGAATAACAAAAAAATCAATACACAAGATATATTTTGGCAACTAGAAAATTATAAAAATAATAAGCGCTTGTACAGCCGAAGCTGATTTTTTTTCCACAACGTACTTATTATTTTTTTTATACGTATTTATAGGTTATATTTATATAATTAAGTTATACATGTTTTAATTCGTGATTTTTGGTTGCAGAGATCTTGGAGCGCATGTTGATGGATTTATTGCAGTAGTTGCCCATACCATAGTTATTGGGTCATCAACCGAAAATAAAGTGACTGGTAAAAAGGCCGATGTTGTATTGGCTGCTCACTACGCATCACAGGCGGCTTTAAGGCTTTTGAAGCCAGGAACGGAGGTACCCTTAAGAACAGCAGTATTATAGTACCGTTGCTACTGCGAGGAGCGATCGGCATATTAGAAATAGTATCGGTAACCATTTTCTTACCAACAGACATATTCGATAACGGGAACAGTGGAAAAGATCTGTGGTGCCTACAACTGCAAGCCCATTGAAGGAATGTTAAGCCACCAGCTCAAGCAATTTAAAATTGATGGTGAAAAGACGATTATACAAAATCCAAATGACGCACAGAAAAAAGAACACGAAAAGTTTACGCTCGAGACTCATGAAGTAAGTAGTGTTCAATAACGGCTTGTTTTAACACTTTTTCACTTGAGCTTTTGTTTCTGTAGACATTGTACATTGCGACGGTGTTTAGATTACGTGTTGAATATATCTCACAATAATACGCAGGTAATATGGGCAGTTCATAGTCACACTAGATTCTTGTGTACTCTTAGAATACTTGTAAAAATGATTGAAAAAAAACTGTTAGTTGAAACTTAAACGCTTGAACGCAGCCTTTACAATCATGATAAACGAGATCCCTTTCTATTAAATGCACCATTAATCATAATTAAATTGACTGTTTAATTTATTATCAGGTATATGCCATGGATGTTCTCGTCAGCACTGGAGAGGGTGTCGGTCGAGAACAAGACACGCGAGTGACCATATATAAAAAAACAGAAGAGACTTATCAGTTGAAACTAAAAACTTCTCGCATGTTTTACTCCGAAGTGACCCATAAGCATGGCCTGATGCCGTTCAATCTGCGAACTTTCGAGGATGAGAAAAAAGCCAAAATGGCTGTTGTCGAATGTGTCAATCACAGACTAATTGAACCGTTCCAGGTAACAAACTTTATGGAGATTTTCTGTTTCTGTTGTCAATCCTATTTAATTGTAAACCAATCGGCAGCAATTACCGTATATCTAATCGTTCGCTCAATTTTGACATCCGAAAGAATAGCTCGGAATAGCCATAAGGAGCTTGCGTTTAAGCATGCTATTTTACCTATTGAGTATATATTATAATTATAATATATCCTCTCCCAGGGCTCACAATGCTGTGTAATTGCTGAGGGCATTATGAGTTGGGGCTATATTGGAAATGACATTCTGATACTCTAGGACTGGCAGAGTAGTACCCCAGGACGTGTTGCTCCCATTTTTGTTTATTAATTGTCAATGTTTTCATGAGCACACTACTCCATTCCTCTTGCTACTAAGCTCTATGTACGAGTTTCTTATTCGGTGCCATTACGTGATAAGATATAATACCATTGAAGAATTTTCGTTGATATTTGAAATTACTAGCTTTCATTTCATCGTTTCTTATTCGCGTATGTAATTCAATTTTCATTCTCCTTTCTTCTTTTTTTGTACTTTATTTAGTTTTTCTTATGTTTATTAATCGTTGTAGTTTTATGTCGCGGCGGTATGGCTTCATACAAATTTCTATAATTGTTGCTATTAGTTGGGCGGCAGAATTCCCTTTTAATTACTTTGAAAATGTTTATATTTCATGAGATTTCCAGGATGTTTTTATTTATTTTCATTCCATCATTTATCATTTTTTTTTATTTTTTATTTCACTGTGTCTTTTTATATAAAATTGTATAAAACATGCGCATATAGACGCGCGCGCGCGCACACACACACACACACAGAGAGAGTGAGAACCGAATCATCATATACACATATATGGGTTCTAGATATTGTATCAAGTATAACTTAAAAAAATATTCAAGTTTTTATGGTGCAAAGACGTTGGTTTCCTAACAAATTAGGAAACACGCATTCTATATCTATTGGTAAATTTAATATCAACGACGAAACAATAACTGTTGAGACGTAAATAAGTCAAGTATACGACAAAGTATATTTATCGATACGTATCATTTAGTCAACTTTATTTAAAATCGTAATCCTTATCATTGTATTGAAAAGATTGTTTGTTGGTATGTGTAAAAGTGGGGGGGGGGGGGGGGCTTCATTTGGTTAATGATGACTTCTTGGTAAGTTTCGAACGAGCTGGTGTGAAATTTCTGGCGGCGTACGATTCGCCATACTTTTCCGCCTTAAATGTGTTCAGAATGCAATCGATGAAGAATGTTTATGTCATTATTACAAAATGTATCAGAATAGTGCCATTGGTGGAAGACGTTTCAGTAGTAAGCCAATAGTATCGATGTTACTCTGTCCCCTGTAATAGGCTTGGACTAATATTGCTAATAATATATATTGTAAATAGGGAGGGATTATAAGTACGTGCATCTGAGAGACATGATGCGCGTGGGATATGCTCGTTCTACAGATGTCCACGTGACAAAATCATACATACGAGCTACATTGGATGAATTTCCATGTCCCAAAATAATGTTCGGTAATTGGAAAATTTTGTTGACAGGTTCTGTACGAGAAACCATCCGAATACGCGGCACAGTTCAAATTCACAGTATTGCTGATGCCGAATGGGCCTCACAAAATTACAGGCATACCTTTTGAGCTCGAGTCATTCAAATCTGATTGCATCGTGGACGATCAAGAATTGAAGGTGTGCTTCTGATGGATGCAATAATTTGTTACTGCTTTTAATTGTATCATTTTTTAAATCAAACACAATGAATTGCTCGTGAATATACTTACAGACGCTCCTGAATTCTTCGGCGAATCCCAAGTCTGCGAAAAAGAAGAAAAAGAAGGCAGAAAAGGCAGTTGGCGATGTGTCGATGGAGGTGGCTTAACATAAATACGGCCTAACGCCACGACTTACTGACACCCTCGTGCACTCTCCCTACTATTTAAGTTGGGTCATCCATCGTAAAGAGTAATGCGAGTTGCCTTCGGCAAAACTTGCACGAAGAAGCTCAACAGACCTCAGAAAAATGATCATTTCCATGGTTGGGAATAGGTTAATTATTGTGCAAACTATATTGGGTTATTTTACAAAGTATCAAAATTTGTCAACTCCCATACCTAATGGTACATATATGCGAACCTCAGTTATCATACTTTAATTCTTATTTTAATTTTTGTTTATATAATTCATTGCCGCGTAGTTGATTTCGTATTGATATATTGTATGCCGATAAATTCTGTTGAGTATAATCGTGCAGTGATTTGAAAAACAGACATTCAGCCTTTTCTTTTGCCGTTGCTCTGATTCTTCACTACTTTTTTCTTCCAACTTTGGAACGGAGATCCTTGAGTTTCAATAAAATTTAACTGCACGCTGGATCGCATACGGAGTCTGTTTTGTCAGGGTGGCGATCGCGATACTCTATTCAGCTCTAAGTTGTGACTAGTTTTGTATGAAAACATCTACTAGTAATAAATTGTAAAATTGGAAAGAGTGTCGACCTTGGAAGTATTCATAAAAAACAAAAACACAATAAGAACAATAGTCTCGAATTATTTCGCAAAAAACATTCGCGACCAGGCAAGCATGACGGATCATCAATTGGGAACAAATGTCCTACAGCTATTTGTTAAAATGCTTTAACCATTCGTCAGCTTATACTAATCGACGAAATTGAACAAAAATCAATCAACTATGAATTTTTATGCAAAAAATAGTTTTATACGAAGATAATATATCTCACGGTTATTTTCTATTTCATTGGCATTTAGATGTTTAATATCTTATCGTAACCGTGGTATATTTGCACCGATACAACGCTGTCTCGTGTTTTACACTTTTTGGATGTGAGATCAAAGTTTAAAGATGCATATATAATATATCGCGACTGACAGCAAACAAAAATGCATACCCATATTTTTCACAATTCTTTTATTCTTCATTCACCAAGATGGTGGGACACGATGACGGACTTTTACAGAATCTTTATTTACGTCATACTTAATCATATAAAGCACGGAGATATGTCTGTACATCAATGATGTAAAAAAAAAAAAAAACATCCGTTTCATATTTAGCCACTTTTAAATAAAGAAATTATAAAAATAGAACTGTGATAAAAGGCTTATGCGACATCATACCAGTCAATAGAATGTGAACATTGCAAGCTGCGAATGCAAAAACCAGTTAGATCGATTGATCTCAAAGGATAACAAGAATTGATCGTGCACGCTAAAAAAAGATCGCATACAATTTTTATCGTCAATTTAGAAACACACTTGTCAGAAAGCATTTGATAGCTGAATAGCTGGATGCTCATCACGGATAATGCTCAAACTTCACGAACCCAAGTTCGTGCACAATTGTTTCATAAGGCGCATACCCTTTAATATCTTTCTAATTTATCATACTTTTAAATGTCTTTAACTAAACTTTGTAGCACATTTCTTTTTTTACTTGGCACTTAATAGTGACGATACTTGGAATTCTTACTCTTGGCAGTCTATATATTTTTATTCGTGGAAAATAAAATCTAAGTTCGATACTTATTCATATTTTGGAAATTATTATCTTCCAGCTTTTATTATTGAGTGCGTATTGCAATATACATTTGAGTAGAGGAGTCTCGGAACGAAAAATATTGGATTATTCTAGTTCATTTTGCTTCTCCTCATAAACTTTTTCAAAATTATAAATGCGCCAATTAGAACGTTGGAGATTTTGTAACCTCGATCGCGCAGTCTTCCTTTATGAATGACAGGTTTTTCAATATGTTAGCCAAGTCATGGTATATATGACGTGCTGCTATGCACGGATCATTGCTACAAATATTCCAACAAATTGAGTTCGACATAATTATATATGTAATAAAATTGAACTGTTTGAGCCGATTATTGTCAAATTAAAATCTCAATTATGAAAAATTAGGAGGGAGATGACCAACGTTTGACAAAAGTTGAAACCTCGAGGATGAGTTGTGCGATATTTGAGTGGCCCAAACATGGAGCCCAGAAGTAAGAAGCGTAAGAAGATCAAACATCAAACGGCATAGGAGAATCATGATAAAATTTGCCCCTAAGGCTAAGGCCCCACCACGGTTAACCGCGGGCGGTTTTCAACCGCGCGATTTTGTCACGCTTGTCACGTACAGGCATCGATACAAGCGGCCGCATGGGCGGTTTTTTGCCACGACTGATTTTGAAACCGTACACATGTTACAAATCGGTGGGCGGCGAAAAACCGCGCAACGCTTTTTAACTTATGAAACTATGTTACGTAGCGCTGCACGCACGTCGCGGTTATCCCATACACTTATAAGATAGACTGAGCGCTCCCATGAGTAGTCCAGTCATTATATACATTTGAAAATGCAAAAAATCCGAGACGGCCAAATTTTCGATATGTTGTGGGGGCTGCTTAGAAAAGCTTAAATTCAAATTGTCGATCAAGATTTCCTATGTGCATTTTCCGCCATCTTGAAAAAACGGTTACATCCAGTTTTTTTTACAATAACTCGCTTCTGCGTTGAGATACGAATATTTTAATATAATACTTTTTTCTTGCTTTTTGTTACGCTCTACAATTTTGGTTTTATACATTTTTTTACCTATCGTTCATATTTATTGAGATATTAATCAAAAAACGTCGAAAATTTTTCGTACCAATTTTTTTTGTCGCTATTTTCTCTTTTCCTTTCAATTTTTAATTTTCGACAAAAATTACGCCCGCTAGCGCGCCTCAAAGTCAGAAAGTCCGTGCTCAGATTCGGTGTAGCATATTGAAAGGGGTTCAGGGAAACATTGCGATATAAAATAAATAAATAAACCAATCAAATTATGAATTATGCCGATAAAATTTATTCAACAAACAATTATTTTGTGAGGAAAATGACAATGAATCATAATCATGGTCGTCGTCATCGAGTAAAATATCATACTTTGGCGACGTTGTTACATGTTTGCCCGCTGCAGTGAAGGCAGCTGAGCGGGCTCAGCTGTGGTAGTAATGGGTTGCAGCCCGTAATTTGTTCGTTGCCAAACCCATTCTTGAGGATTTTTAAACAATCCCAGCCACGTTTGCACCTGAAGGTATGTTCGAAAAATGTGCTCCCGCACTGCACTTTTCATTGGTGGGAGGATTGAGAGGTTGTTCGACTTCGCGAAACGGTTAAATCGCAAAGTATTGATGGATTTTTCCTGGTTACCACCATATAGAGCGATGAGAAATTGCTCCCCGGCGCAAATGAGTACCTCCGGATCAACCTTTTCTTGATAAAATAATTCCACCGACGACCGCAGCTGGGGATGCTTCTCAAGAGTGCTGATGAATTTGGATTTTCCGATGTTGTAAAAGTAAACGATTAGATGTGGTATCACAAACGCTAAAAGCATGGATGAATAGTATGTTCCGAAGAACTGACTCATCCATGCTTTGTTATTTGCCTTCACTGCAGTGGACAAACATGTAACAACGTCGCCAAAGTTGATATTTTTCTCGATTACGACGACGATGATTATGATGATTATTTGATGACCACCCAAACATCAACTCCTGCGTAACATACGTAGAACAGTCGCAAGAACCCGAAGAATATATCGAGGAGGAAGACCTTCAGCCAGAACCGTCGAAGAGACAAAAAAAAATTAATAGAAAAAAAAACGCCTTTCATTGTCATTTTCCTCACAAAATAATTGTTCGTTGAATAAATTTTATCGGCGTAATTCATAATTTGATTGGTTTATTTATTTATTTTATATCGCAATGTTTCCCTGAACCCCTTTCAACGCGTGGATACAACCGTGCGAGCTGCTACACCGAATCTGAGCACGGACTTTCTGACTTTGAGGCGCGCTAGCGGGCGTAATTTTTCACGAAAATTAAAAATTAAATTGGTACGTCTGAATACGCTCTACAAGTTTGGTAATAGATATTTTTTCGATATCTGTGATAGGAGAAGAGGAAATAGCGACAAAAAAAAAGTTGGTACAAAAATTTTCGACGTTTTTTTTATTAATATTTCAATAAATATGAACGATAGGTAAAAAATGTATAAAACCAAAATTGTAGAGCGTAACAAAAAGCAACAAAAAAGTATTATATTAAAATGTTCGTATCTCAACGCAGAACCGAGTTATTGTAAAAAAAATTGGATTAACCCTTTTTTCAAGATGGCGGAAAATGCACATAGGAAATCTTGGTCGACAATTTGAATTTAAGCTTTTCTAAGCACCCCCCACAACATATCCAAAATTTAGCCGTCTCGGATTTTTTGCATTTATAACCTGTTTTTTTCGACGTAATGACTGAATTACTATGGGTTATCCACGCGCAGTTTTGCTCATTCTCAGTGTTTGACATACAGAGCATTGGGTTCTAATATTCATCGTCTCCCGTTCATTCACCTTCGTGGCTGTCATTGCTTCGTGGATGTCATCGAGTGAAGCTGAATCCATTAATAATGAGACATTCGATAATAGTATATCTGAAAAAATTATTTTCGAGGTAAAAAAAGAGGCCTGTGCTGTACGATATAACTGTACGTCAGTACAGTGACAGAATAGAGAAGGCTAAGCTTTGGGTTTGGGTTAGGATAATGATGCTATTTTTCATGAAAGAACCCTTTTGAGTATCGGAGTTTACATAATGGATGTATCCACTACTGTATACTGGCGATTTTTCCGTTGGCATTCTTTTCTCCTTCATCTTATTTCTAAGGCAACACTACACACACACACTATGCCTCTTAAAGTCGATCTTGGAACTGACATGAAACTAGGCACAGTTTTAAACGCAGAACCGCAATGCGTGCACCCTATGCGGTTGCGCGGTTATCCGCTGCAACCGCCAGCGGCAGAAAACCGTACTGCGGCCTTAGCCTAAGGGCGGGTTGTTCCAACCTCTAGGTAAAGTGTCAGGTAGCCTACGGGCTCCATAAAGTTGGCCGACCGACTTAAACTTTTTTAACTTTCTTTTTTTGCAATCGTTTGATCGTCGTTTGATACCGTTTGATCGTTAAAAATTATCGTTTGATCGTTAATAGTTTTTTCACAAAATCGAAAAAAAAATCGACCGTAAAGTTGGCCGACCGACTTTAACTTTTTTAACTTTTTTTTTTGTATCATTTGATCGTCGTTTGATACTAATGCGTGGCAAGTTTCATCGTTTGATCGTCGATAGATCCCGAGAAAATCGAGATTCAACATTGAGCGTAAAGTTAGCCGACGGCTTTTTTCTTATTCAACTTTTTCAACTTTTTCTTTTTGCAATCGTTTGATCGTCGTTTGATACTAACGAATACCAAATTTCGTCGTTTGATCGTTGATAGTTTTTTGGAAAAGCGCAATTTACTCTTTGCCAGCGTGCCCTGAAGTTGGCTTCTAACCGTTTACCACGAAAATTTGGACAATTGCAATTTCTGTAATTTTGAAGTTTTTCAACATTTTATTTTTCCTATCGTTTGATCGTCGTTTGATACTAATGCGTGGCAAGTTTCATCGCTTGATCGTCGATAGATCCCGAGAAAATCGAGATTCAACATTGAGCGTAAAGTTAGCCGACGGCTTTTTTCTTATTCAACTTTTTCAACTTTTTCTTTTTGCAACCGTTTGATCGTCGATTCATTGGTATCAAATGACGATCAAACGATTGCAAAAAGAAAAAGTTGAAAAAGTTGAATAACAAAAAAGCCGTCGGCTAACTTTACGCTTAAAGTTGAATCTTGATTTTCTCGGGATCTATCGACGATCAAACGATGAAACTTGCCACCCATTAGTATCAAACGACGATGAAACGGTAGCAAAAGGAAAATGTTGAAAAAGTTCAAAATTACAAAAATTGCAATTGTCCGAAATTTCGTTGTAAACGGTTAGAAGCCAACTTCAGGGCACAATGGCAGAAAGTAAGTTGCGCTTTTCCAAGAAATTATTAACGATCAAACGATGAAATTGGACACACATTAGTATCAAACGACCATTCAACAATGGCAAAAGGAAAATGTTTAAAAAGTCAAAAAATATAACAACTGGAAGTGTCCAACCTTCACAAGTAAAAAGTTACTAGATGAGCCTCGGAGACAGTAATTTCGATTTTGTGAAACAACTATTAACGATCAAACGATAATTTTTAACGATCAAACGATCTCAAGCGACGATCAAACGATTGCAAAAAGAAAAGTTAAAAAAGTTTAAGTCGGACGGCCAACTTTATGGAGCCTAGCCTACGCGGCGGATAAATTCCTACCTGGCGGATTTCCAACTTCCAGGTAACGTTACCCAGCGGTAAAATGTCTATAACTGGAAGGCAACTTATACGATCCGTAAAGTACCGACGTAGTATAACTAGTATGGGCACTCCGAGCATTTTCGAGGTTCGCGTCGATCCGTTCTGCGCATCCATCCGCCATGTTTTTGGGCGCCACCAATCAGAAAATTGTTTCATAAGTGGTGATGTGAAGCCTGTGACAGTCAGTCGAGAGGTTAAAATTTTTTAAAACAACGTCGGAAAATAATACATTATAATAAAAAAAATGCATAAAATCAAAGGGTACAAAAAGTGCAGCGTTAAAAATTGCAGAAATACGATTGCAAATTCAGAGTGTTCTTTTTTTCGCTTTCCTAAAGATAATGAAAGGTAGACTGAGAGGAAGAATTTTTTCGCTGAATGTTATACTAAAAAATAATTTGTAATATTTTTAGGGCAAGGAAGTGGATAATATTTTACAATCGCCCCGATTTAATGTTGAAAAAAGCAGAAAATTTATACGCAACCAACAGAGTTTGCAGTCATCATTTTGAAGATCGAATGTATGCAATTGGAATAATTGGCTGTATATTTCTATGATATGTATGGCTTTATTCACTAATTGTATAATTAATGTAATTTTGTAATAGATGTTTGTATGTCATTATGTAATTAATAAATGATTGATGTAATCATATATTTTTACCTTACTTATGATTGCCGAACTCCTATATTTATGTAATGATTTATAATAATAATGATAGACATAAATAACAATTAGTTTACAAATAATAAAATATGCAAACCATTTCACTTTTTTATTTTCTTATTTATGTATACAATCGGTTCTAATCTGTATAAATTAGTTTATATATATTTTCATCTTTTTATCAATTTTATCTAATATATTTTATCTCTGATAAATCTATCTCTAATAATTTTAATTTATTGACAAAAAACAGCTTTTATTTGTTTTATTTTTTAGATAATTTTTAAATTAAAAAATTTCTTTTTTCAATTTATAAAATTTAGATACGTCCCTGGTGAGATAGTAATATCATAGTATAACTAGTATGGGCACTCCGAGCATTTTCGAGGTTCGCGTCGATCCGTTCTGCGCATCCATACGCCATGTTTTTGGGCGCCACCAATCAGAAAATTGTTTCATAAGTGGTGATGTGAAGCCTGTGACAGTCAGTTGAGAGGTTAAAAATTTTTAAAACAACGTCGGTAAATAATACATTATAATCAAAAAAATGTATAAAATCAAGGGGTACAAAAAGTGCAGTGTTAAAAATTGCAGAAATACGATTGCAAATTCAGAGTGTTCTTTTTCTCGCTTTCCTAAAGATAATGAAAGGTAGACTGAGAGGAAGAATTTTTTCAATGAATGTTATACTAAAAAATAATTTGTAATAATTTTAGGGCAAGGAAGTGGATAATATTTTACAATCGCCCCGATTTAATGTTGAAAACAGCAGAAAATTTATACACAACCAACAGAGTTTGCAGTCATCATTTTGAAGATCGAATGTATGCAATTGGAATAATTGGCTGTATATTTCTATGATATGTATGGCTTTATTCACTAATTGTATAATTAATGTAATTTTGTAATAGATGTTTGTATGTCATTATGTAATTAATAAATGATTGATGTAATCATATATTTTTACCTTACTTATGATTGCCGAACTCCTATATTTATGTAATGATTTATAATAATAATGATAGACATAAATAACAATTAGTTTACAAATAATAAAATATGCAAACCATTTCACTTTTTTATTTTCTTATTTATGTATACAATCGGTTCTAATCTGTATAAATTAGTTTATATATATTTTCATCTTTTTATCAATTTTATCTAATATATTTTATCTCTGATAAATCTATCTCTAATAATTTTAATTTATTGACAAAAAACAGCTTTTATTTGTTTTATTTTTTAGATAATTTTTAAATTAAAAAATTTCTTTTTTCAATTTATAAAATTTAGATACGTCCCTGGTGAGATAGTAATATAACGCGGGTTCCTAGAACAAATGATCCGTCACTGGAGGTTAGACCAAAAACATGGCGGAAAATTGACGACAAAAAGATCAAAGTGCCGACAAAGAGTGCCCATACTAGTTATACTATGTTTTTACTCTAGGCTCCATGGGCCCAAACGCCAACTGTTTCGTACTTACCTACATTAAGTTGGCCGCAAGCTATCGCAGTCGTATATAATATGGCGAGGGAAACATGTATATATACATATATAGAGTCCGTGTGAGGAAATGGGCCGACATGTTACTGAAAAATAGGCGTTCCGTTTTAGTTCTCGAAACTGCTATATACAAAGTCGTTTTTCACTACATAAATACATATGTATATTTGTGTATCGTAAGGTCATCCGCTTAAATCGCGCGGAGCACGAAAGTTTTTCATCGATTGAATAAAAATGAGGCTCTAAAAAACGATAACAATTGACCAACTAACTAACTATTGTCACTGTGAATGAATTAACAATCAAGTATGTAGGATGAGAGGAATGAGTATTTTCCCGGAAATTGAGGAGTTATGTGGGGGAAAAAGGCGCCCGGCCATCAGCAGTGGCAATACAGCTAGCTTCACGTGGCTTGCGACGTGATGTAGGCCCAAGAAGTGTTTTTTTAATCATTGAATGAAAATAAAGCTCTAATAAACGATAAAAATCGACTAACAAAAAGTAACGAACGATCGATTACGAAGAAAAGTTGGAAATCATTAAAAATCATTTTCGCACGGCTAACGTGCCCTACACGAAATTTGTTTTTCGTTTTTAGTCAATAAATAAAATGTAACAAAGGCTAGATTTTATCTGACCAACGCTAATTAACGAGCTACTAACTAAATTGATTGGCATAGAAAGAAAGGAAAAAAAAAATTCTATAATTCAATAGTCGCCGCTGGCTAAGTTTATAGAGCTTCATCAGTCGATGACTCTCGTCGACTGGCTGGCGCCGCTCTGCTCTCTCAGTCGGTAATATAAATTGTATCTTACTTAGTGTTTTCGGAGCCGATTGATTATTCACGAAAACGCAGGGCCTCGGGTCCATGTGCACAATCTGCATAGAGTAAAAAAAAGATTTAACTTGTTGCCCGAAGCCATCGTAGCCGAGGCAACGATAAGAAAAATTTCATTAAAGATTTAAGACGAAAGAAAGAGTCGCCCGCTCGCTGCTCGCTTCGAACCCTTCGAACACAAAATTCTTAAATTCGCTAAGAAAATGGCTGAGATACGGATTAAATGTAACTTAACGAACGCATAATTGTGGCACAATGTAACTGAGAGTCAAGTTTCATGGCTTATCGGCGGCTGTGCCATATCGAAAATCCTGAAAACTTGAAATTTTCCAAATGGTTCTTGGCAGCTATGGTTGTTGGACTCGATGTCTCCTCCTTATCCCCACTCTGACTGACGACATTAGCCGATACCCGGGACCGGCATCCCGATGTTGGTTGCTATACTATGTGCTGTATAGCCTGTGAGACGTGAGAATTGGATACCGTTGGAACCGTTGGAACGGTTCGGTTACGACAACCGTCGTCACGAACCACGATTCGTACCATTCGTACGATTCATAAGCATAGGGCATCGAACGAATTTTGCATATTCTCCTGTCTCTTGTACACAGGGTACACAGGATTGAACTAGCGTAGTTGTTAAATAAATGTTCGAGTTTTGACGTGGAAACTGCTGCTGCGTGATAAACATCAGCATGGCTCAAGTGCGATATACTCGCAATCTATTTTTACGTGGGATCTGCGGTATTTATCTCTTCGCTTTTCTCAGCTTCTACGTTCAGATACCGGGTAAGTTCTTACAGAGAAATAATCCTTCGTACATATTTTCTTTGTCAATCGTTCATTTCGGTGATTCGGGCTTCGATTTGAAGGTCAATTTTAATAACTTATCTTAGGCCCGGTCGTTTATATATGTACAGCGGATCATCACCCGCGCGCATCACCAGCTCGGCATGATGCGCGGCATTTCTTTTTCTCCATTCATTGTTCATCCTAATTAATTGTGACCAAGCGCTGTCTCTACCTTGCACACGCGTACAAAATACTATTTAATCCAGTTGGAAGATATTATTTACCATACCTACATTTGTGTCGACCGGCGCCACACATATTAATATTCATCGCAACAATTATTCGTACGATCATACATCCAATTCAAAGTTTTCATCTATCATTCATCAATATGTATAGGCGAAAATCAATCGCGGTGTATAAATCTATATCCGCGCAACCATGAACATTTGAGGTACTTACTTGTTTTTTGTATTGTTACACTAGAGTACGGAGGACTTTTTGTTGCGTAATCTCAATCATAAATGGACGCTCATTGCACTTTGGTAACAAATGATCGGTCTACCCATTTATTATGAAAGTACAGAAGAAGGGTGAACGCAACTGAGCGAACCAATAAATATTATTTGTTGCAAGAGTAACAAATATTCCTATGCTAATCTAAATTGTATTTTATGTGTTATTTGTTAATTGAACAATGAGAGTCGACTACATATTAATAGTCTTTTCTTTGCAATAACCGATAGGATTATACGGCGATAATGGAATATTACCAGCAAAAACACAGTTGGATCTTCCGGCGCAGACACCGCTGACTCAGAAATTGGCCCACAAGCTCACTTTTGCCTGGTTCGCTCCATATTTGGGCATAAACATTGAATACATGCTGGATATTATATCATTGCTTGGATCCATTTTGGCGTTCATTGGGTAAACATATATTTCATTTATTTTCTGTAAAGACCAAAATGAATATTGACGTAATAGTGCAATTGGTCTTTTTCAGGTTTACATCGCAACGAGTTTGCATCGCTCCATTTTTTGTAACTCTATGGGCTCTTTACAATTCATTATTCCAAGTTGGACAAATCTTCATGCGATTCCAGTGGTATGACAATTTTGATTTTAAAAGGGATATGGGGCTTTGTGTATTTTATCTTAATTTTTTATGACGAGATATTATGAAAATGAAGATGCCTTATGTAATCCTTAAGCCGAAAGGTAACACGATACACGTGACACATAATATCAACTCATAATACATACCACCAGGGACATTGAGATAGATATCCGGGGATATCGTATTATAATATTATTGACGATATGTGCTTAGCTCATTACAACCCTATAAAATGGGTCTTGCAACTTTTTATGAAGATTTCCAATTAAAAAACAAGATAAAAGTACACATAACCTTATAAACGAGTGCCTAAATAACACTCATAGATTGGTTAACATTGGGACCAAAATCAAATTGTTAAAACTTATAGCCTAAGTTGTAATCCATCCTTAAAAATGATTAGCAGCTTTCTCTCTCTCTCTCTCTCTCCCCCTCCCTCTCTCTCACTCTCTCTCTCTCTCTCTCTCTCTCTCTCTCTCTCTCTCTCTCTCTCTCTCTCTTTCTCTCTCTCTCTCTCTCTCTCTCTCTCTTGCAAATTAATTTTCTTGCAAATTATTTTTCATTACATTAGCACTTTATAATTCAAGTATTTAGGGAGAAACAATACTATATCGATAGTTGGTTGCAAAAATTGGGAAAATTGAGAAAATTGATAAAATTGCCATTAAAATGGATAGGTGGTATCGTCAATACCAAGCGTCTACCAAATCACGTTTTTCATTCTAATGTTTAAACAACTTTTGTAGCATTGATCAAAGCCGATCAGTGAGATGGTTTTGAATTGTTGAAGAAACATGCACAATAACGCATGAGCGGCACATTGATTTATGCTAGCGAAGGCAGGAGTGCATGGCAGATAAATTTGTCTCCTCTCAAACGTATGGTATATGAGATTAATTTTTCGATGAAACGACGAGCATATTGCGTTTCGGCTTACGCTTTATTCAAAATGTAGCACGATTTTGTTGTGGTGCATAATTGCAACGAATTGTTTCGGAGCATAGAAGCGTAGGCATATACCAACTATATTAAAGTTATTTCGAGGCGGCGAGTCGTAAAACTATAAGTGACCATGGTTTCGAGAGAGCTGGAAGATATAAAATATGGTTCAAATGAAAGAGATTTTTTTTGTTTCTATCGAATGCCCATTTTTCGATGAAATTCTACGTAAACGTAAATCATTCGACCCATTTAATTTCATCTTTAATCGAAATTTCATAAACAAAGTAATGTTTTTTTTTGTGGGATAATAATTTCCGAGATACGAATGTTGGAACCTGAAAATTTTGGAAACTATTTTTCGCTCGCAGCTATGATCTCTAGAAAGCTTAATTGACTGCAGCTTGTCCGAAATTTCTATTAAAATTTCTATATTTGAGTTAAAAAAGAAATGACTGGTTAGTTTAATTCTTATGGGGCGATTGTCGATAAAGTCTCGTTAAAATTCAGTTTGTAAAGAAAAGCGTTGGAATTTTCGTTGGAATTTGAAAAAAAAAAAAAATAAAATAAAATAAAATTGACGCTTGATTTTTCGAATTTCCGAAATCAGCAAGATCTATGCGAGAAGAAAAAAATTAATATTTTTCTCTCAACAAAGTAGAAAAATCTTGTAAGGCGATGCTACAAAATGAAAGATTAAATTATATTGTTTTTTTAAACAGGCGGAAAAAAAGTCTCCGTCATAGATTCAAATTAAATTAGTCGATTAAAATTATTTATTAATAAAATTGGTAGGCACGATAGTTGAGAATAGTGTGTAGTTTAAGATCTATATAATCGTCCTTTATACTTGTTATTATAGATACAAACGTCTTAGCATTGAGATATTATTTATAACATAGATGTCTTTGCGAGACTTGGTCTGAAATTTGCATTTGGCAAATTCTCTAATACAGTTTCTTCTTTTCAGTACACACACACAGATTTAGAAATTGTCAAAATGCAATAACCTGAGTTTATTACTCCTACTTGTAAGGTTGTCGAACGATATTTCCTTGGTACATTACTATTTAATTTTTTCGATTATCATACAAAATATGACTTAAAAATGAAAATATTGGTTTGGGTTTGGACGTTTGTTACAGGGATAATTTGCTATTGGAAGCGGGATTTCTGTCCATTCTCATCGCACCACTTTGGTATCCATCAAAAAGAAAGCCAAGCACGCCAAGCGACGATGTAACTCTTTGGTCCGTTCGTTGGCTTTTATTCCGTTTGTTGTTCTCGAGTGGCGTCGTCAAGTTGACTTCGGGATGTCCATCTTGGTTGAGCCTTGACGGTACATTCTTTGTCTTTTTTTATTTCATCAATCGAAAAATCGAAGAAGAAAGAAGCAGGGGGGGAGGGTTCGTGTACGTGTTTGAGAATAGAGAAGTTTTTACCTTCTCTGGCAAATGTCACAATCTCTCACCTTTGACGAATATTTCGTGTAAATTAAATTACTAGTATATGATATTTTATCATCGAGTATACCCAGTTTCGGTAAATGTAAAAAGCTCGAGAATTTTGTGTTTTTTTTTTTTTTTTTTTTTTTTTTATCTTTAATTTAATGAACGCGACACACATTGTGGATATTTTGTTCGCAGCTCTGACTGTTCACTTCGAGTCTCAGTGTATTCCAACGGCTCTTTCTTGGTACGCGCATCATTTGCCAGTATGGTATCTGCGACTCAACACCGCCTTGGTCCTCGTTTTCGAATTGGTTATTCCATTCTTGTTTTTTTTCCCAAATCGAAAAGTTCGAGTGGGAGCGTTCTATTTAGAGGTCGGTATCGGAACATACATATCTGACTTTACATATTTTTTTCTCAATTTGTCGTTTGTCACCAAGCAAGCCATTGTATATTGTATTCTCATGCTTCATTCACAGGTCTTTCTGCAAGTCCATATTTTCGTGACAGGAAATTGGAATTTCTTCAATTTCTTGGTTATTTGTTTGTCCTTCTCTTTATTGGACGATCAATTTTTCTATAAAAAAAAAACGAAAAACGAAAATTGGGCCATTCGGAACTATGTTTCGACTATTGTGTGTCTTGTCGTATACGCCGGTGTTATTTACGGCACGTGTCTGTTTTTCAATCTGAAGATAACAGAAAATTGGACTGTTGAGTCGAGGATGGGTGAGTCGATGGTCGAGGACAAATACATTCGTAATCATCCTTACGTTATCTACAAAGCTTCTTTTCTTTATTTAGGATTCAGCCAAGAGCAATTTGAACAAGTTTTTTTGCGACTTATTCGAATTGCTATTTATGTTGGCGTTGCGTCTCTCGGCTTTGTCGTAGCTGACGCCGTAACCGATTCGATCCTACTGTCGAAAGGTATAAGTAACAAGCTCGTCAATACGTTCACGACCGTTGTTTATACGATACTCGTATGCTTCGTATTCGCCGTCAGTGTTGTAAGTGTCAGTCACCGACGACGACATTTCCAGTCTTGGAAATAGACAGATGACATCTCGTTTACTTTCTTCTAGGTTCCATTTTCAACTTTGCACCCGTCTCACAATTCGACAATTCCCACCCAATTGAAGTATTGGCATAAAAAAGTCGATCATCTTCATGTGGCTCATGGGTATGGTTTGTTCCGGCGTATGACCGGAGTAGGTGGAAGACCAGAAATAATAATCGAAGGGAGCAACGATATAGATGGACCTTGGAAAGAATACGAGTTTCTTTATAAACCTGGAAATGTAAATACTTCGTTGCCGTTGGTGGGTGAGTCGATCGTTGCAGTGAAATATGCATCACAAAAGATGCTTCTATAATACAAATACAAATATGGAGGAAAAATGTTGGCACGTGTAAAAATATGCAGCTACTAGTATTAGTATTAGAAATCGGAGCGGATACAGTCCGAAGTCTCGGCTAAATTTCGTGATCGCACTTCTCTAGCACCTTATCAACCTCGGCTCGATTGGCAAATGTGGTTTGCTGCACTCGGGACTTATCACCAGAATCCTTGGATCATGTCGCTCACTTATCGCCTTCTTCATGGACAGCCCGAAGTACTAGCATTATTAAACAATGCCGTGACCCCTTTCCGGAATGGCCCACCCAAATTTATCAAAGCTAGTCTTTATCATTATCACTACGTACCGTGGAGTAAAACGTGAGTATATACGATACATTCGTGGTGAAAGAAAAATTTCAAAATTCAACATGTCAAGAAACATGTGGTGGATAGAAGAGATAGATAATTTTCTTGTATTAAGGCGTTAAAAATAATTCAAGTTGGATGTAAATATAATTTGAGAAACGAAAAAAAGGCTCTGGAATGGAATGGGCTGGTAAATGGAAAAACGTCTATCAAAAATATCGTGCACAATGAACGGCAGTGCCGGCTGCTAATCCTGTCTACCACCCCTCTTTGCTTAACTTGTTGGATGCTTTGATTTTCATGAAATTAATGCAGAAACTAAAATTCCTTTCCAAGTTTTTTTTTTTTTTTTTTTTTTTTTCCAATATCCCGCCACAAGTTTTCAATTCATAATTTTCTACATGTTTCATGTTATATCGATGAGGCACAGGTGGAACGACGAGACATGGTGGACAAGGGAGAAGGTGGGCGAATACTTTCCGGTCTTCAGCCGCGATCATCCTCCACTTCTAGATTATCTTGCCAAGATGAAGATTACGCATGAAGAGAAGCCACTTCCAAAGGTTACCAACGAACTACTAAAGCTTATTCTCGACCGTATCAGATCTTTGTTGGGCCAAGTGGAGGGAACTATGCTCTTATGGAGTGTCTTCGCAGCCGGAAATGCAATACTTTTGACCAATTTTAATAATTCGATTTGGAAAAAAAAGTAATTTTTCAACTCGTCTGGGAGACGAGTTGAAGTTGATGATGTACGTTCATGATTATATATTTTGTATCGAGAAAATTGAGCTTACATTTGGTAAAATATTTGGAGCGATTTGTCTCGATGTCTCGTGTATACAGCGCAAAAGTTTGGAACTTACGATTTGATTATAAATGCACGTTCTTGGAACGTGCATCGGTGGCCGTCAGATATTCCCCCCCCCCCCCCCCCATTCTTTCTCTTTCTTCCAACCTTAATAGTGTTGTCGCAGGGAATGAACTATACGTATACCCTCTGTAATAACGTAATCTATATAGATTCATCTCTTGTCGGTACAACAATGGACGAACGAGCCGCCACAATGAATACATTTCAAAGTTTCATGATCTGATGGGCTGGCTGGGCACTATGACAATTTTTTTTTCTAAGTAATTATTCTTTGTTAGCTAAAGAGTCGCGAAACGAATCTTCATCAAATATTCTACAACGTGATTTCTTTATCAGAAAGCTTGAGAAAAAAAAGTGATACAAGCAGCATTTATGGCCTACCTACCGATGGGACACTTTGAAATCCGATCAACAATAATCAATAATATCGTTAAGAAAAGAAAATCTGTACAAAAATGTTACCGTCTGATACTTAGGCATAGTCTTTAGTCAAAATTCTTTCTTTACCTAATAATACAAGTATATATATATATATTTTTTTTTTTTTCGTTGATTAAGCTTGTGTAACAATCGCATACCGATGTATAGAAAACAAACAAAAAATAATAATCATTGTATCTGGTTTATATCGATATGATGATTAAGAAAAAATGTACAACCATTTAATATGCAATATATATTGGTAGTATTTATTTTTAAACGTATGGTACTGTTTGAAGGAAGGGGATAAATATTGCCGGGGAGAAAGAGCAATGGTAATAAAATAGTTACTGTCGGGTCTATTATTAAGCATCGAGCGATCCAACAAAAAACACATCGTTTATTTTTCATAATACATGATAGAATAAAGTTGGAAAATAAAGTGCAGCATGGCAATGTATGTACCGGTTTACAGGAAAATTGGCGTGTCGTGTATATTTAAATAAGTTTTATGTTTGGCTAAAGGCGTTTTCTTTTATTGGAAGGTAAGGGAGTTTTGGTAGAATCGTAAATGAGACCTTGGCCGATGGTCGTGTCATTCGTCTCGATCGTGTTTTTTTCCATTTTTGTCTGGAGTAAATTTTCTGGTGGAAGAATATGCGATAAGCCAATAGGATATTTGAATAATTGTACGAGTCGTTGTTTCAAGAGGTTGATCGATTTAATTGCGTTATAGGTTGTTATTGAGGGTGGTGTCTCGGTGAGCTCCGGTTTCAGAATACAAGATTTATTTTTCGAAATGATATGCTCCAAAGCAAGCAGCGTATAGGAGCTAGGTTCGATATAACCAACGGGTAGATCCAAGTTTCGAATGATTCCTTCGCATATAGTAGATGTCCACGTCTTATTTCTTTTCGTCTCAGATTGGTTCCTGTTTTGATTATTGGTCGTATTGGTTGAAATTTGGCACGCTGCTGGATACTTGGGTGGTAAATTGGTAGGTTCGAAATTGGAGAGAATTTGGGAAGGGATTTTCGGCGGCTCGAGTACCCGAGTAATTTTTTCAGCGCTCCTCGGATTCAAAGGATTCATCATCATTCTTTTCAATAATATTTTGATGATTTTGTCGAACGAAGAATTGACTTGGTCGCCGAGCAGATCAACGATCGCCCTCGAAGTACTCATTTGCATATTCATATGTATTTGAGAGTGATGGGTGTTTGGTGGTGGATGGTAGTCTATGGTGTCGCGAGATTGGAATTTTTGCGTCGATCGATTGCAATCGCCCGAGCACGCGGGGCTAAAATGATTTTCGCTGTCGATGGCATTTTCAACAATACGAATGCTTGTTCGATATTGAATATCTTTTGTTGGATATGGTTGGTTTTGGAAGTGCGAGTTTCGAGACTGCCTCGACACGAGGGATTCGATCAATTGTTTCTCCTTTTCCGTGAGCGATCTTCCTTCTAATTCTCCGGGTATTGCAAGATGATGGGCCTCCAGTGTTTTCATAATATTATACAATTTTTTGGTCGTTACGTCAAGCTCCTCGTCCTTGTAATATTTTCGTTTTCTGCCGGGTTTCGATGCCGCTGGTATCAGCTGAAAATATTTCATTAGTTCGTTATCAATGTCGAAAGAATTTGGGGCTTTTTTATTTTTGATTTTGTCCCGTTGCCGTCGTTCTATAATAAGCTCGACAGAGCCCCCCTCCCCCTCCCCCTCCTCATCCTCATCCTCATCCTCATCCTCGTCGATATCCTCGTTTTCTTCATTGATGAAGAGCGGATCGTATTTGTGAGAATCCCGAGGTATATCGTACAATGATATGCCCTTTTTGAAATAACGTACAATCGCATTGTAACGATGTCGTGCCTGTGTTCTCGTTTTGGCAGCTCCCATTTTACGGGCAATTTTCGACCAATCGGGTCCACATGTATCGTACAACGCGAGCAAACGGGTATCGTCGTTGATGTTCCAGGCATTTGGGACTCCTCGATGCCTCAGCACGAGCGTATGGTAATGATCGCTCAGCTGAATGCTCGACCTATTGGGCATAACGTATTTGGATATTTTTCGAAAATCTTTTCCATACTTCTTCATAGCTTGGATAATCGTGCTATCTTCCTCTTTGGTGAATCTGCCTTTTTTCAAATGTGGCGCAGCTGTATAGGTCCAACGGTAATATACCTGGTTCTTGCTCCTTCCGTTCATGTATCTCGCTACCACACCCCATGGGATATAATGACCGATTTTGAATTTCTCGACGCATCGTCTCAATCGCTCTTCCTCTTTCCTCGTCCATGTGTTATCGTCGGGGCATATCTTACGATGGGTACTGTTATATCTTATGAAACATTGATAGCCGCTTCTCTCGGTATTCAATTCATTGGCGATCGAGTCCCAATCTTGTAGCTTGTACTTTTTGCTCAATGTGCCCATTTTCGCATCTTCCTCTCTGGTCCACCTGTATCTGTTTATGTCCGGGTGCAAAAATACTTGCCACATTACTCTGCACTCACCCGCCGTGTGCCTGTTGTCGAAATCCATTGCCGCGATCTTCAACCAATCGAACTCTCGCTGTCCCAGAGGGCCTATCATTGCCTTAAAATTTTTTGGTAAATTCAGTCTCCTCGTCGGGCAGGAGATAAAGGATCTCTCGCCGCAATCGGTATTGCGGCGAGAGATCCTTTTCTCGTCGATAGCATTCGTCCGCTTTTCGTTCTCCAGAATTGCCATTGCCGCCTCTTGACGAATTGCTCGCCAAAGAATATTTCTATCCTTTACCGTCCATGGACATGGGTAACGAAGTTGCACGACCTCGAGTTGGCCATTTTTCTTCTTTTTCTTTACGTCGTTGTTCCAGGGCGCTGGATACTGCTTAACGTCTTTAAAATATGGCATACCAGCTGCGCCAATGATAATCCTCGTACCTCTCGTATTATTTCCATGCGCAATAATTTTTTCTTCGATCAATGCCTTATTAGCCATGCATCTCTCGAGTATCGTGTCGAGCTCGCGTCTCGTTTCCCGGAGCAGTTGGATCAACTCTTTGTTTGTTTCGTAGGCCGAATGACGCGACTTGGTCTTGTTTATCGCGGTTTCAATTTTTTCTGGCTCCACCTCGCCGAATCCTCTAGACGAGACGATCGAACCATCATTTCCCATCTCCATATTCGTCGTAACGTCCGTACGAATGATCCAAGAGGCAGCTTCGTCTTGCGCGAGCACATCCTCGAGAGCTCTAATCTCATCGAGAAACTCGAGATCATCTTCCGGCGGATCGCTCATTATTTGGCCAATTTCTTTGATTTACGAAAAAATAAAAATAACAAAAAACAATCCCGAGCTCTTGGAATCGAATGGACATTTATGTTTTTTGTTTTCTCACCTGATGCTCCTTATACAAGAACGGGTGCCTAGCCGAACCACGCGGACCACGCGCACATCTCGTGCGTCTCTCGCTCTTCACATCCGATACCCCAACCAGCTACACAATACACAACCATACTACACATTGTCTGTCCCTTGCATCCCTTGTACGCACGCGTACGTTTCTTCGGTTGTCCATATGTGGAGACTAGTGGGGTACAATACATATGTACACCACACCAACCAACGAGCTATTATCTCCTTTAACCTAGAACGTACGTATTATTTCGTCTTATGACATTTGACAAGTTGGCTTTTTCCATACCTTTCCATACCATAGCAATAGCTCTACGCACCTGCGATATTCGAATAATTCCTCGACTCATGAGAAACAATAGTCTCCAGCCAACAATAGTCTTAACCCCAAATATTTCCAAGATAAACGACAAGCTCTAGACTTATTATCATTATGCTTCGACAAATTCATATACACATTTCAATCACATCTTACCAACTGCATTTTCATCACTCAAAAAATCTTCATTATCGCGTTCCACTTACTCTCGGGCCTCTCGGGGCGCGTATGTACAATATATAGCACAATTCCACAATTATGCGTGAATATTGCCGCGAAAACGTCGCAACGTTTGCAATCGTAAAGCAAAACTTTTGACGTTCGAGCTTCGAGCCGTTCGAGCGCACCTCGCTAGGACATATGTTTCCGGCGACATATATCGAGGTACGCGCAGGCGCATTCTCCCCACCCCCGTCCCCCGCCCATCAAAGACCGAAAATGTCGACTGGGTGAAATACGTCGACTTGTTATCATGGTGAAATTGGATATTTCTTGGTTAAGTTTGTAATATAATCGGCAAGGTTTGGCGAGCCATACGAGGAAAAGCTTTCAACGACGATAATCGAGGCTCGGCTTATACGTGTGCTGCGTGGCCGCGTAATACTGCGGCTATATACGGCCAATACGGGCCTTATGTCAAGGCAGTACGGTGTCGGGAGGGCCCGCGACGACCTATCAATATGAAGAAGCTCTTCTCCAAGATCGACAACACGTCGTCCAAGGAGCCAAACAGTTATCTGGGCAAAGTATTCGTCGTGGGTCGACATACCGTTACGGTTGAGGAGGTACTCGCGGAGGGTACGCATTATCGCACAATCTAACTAATACTAATACCAATATATATATATATATATACACACACACACACACACACACACACATGTATATCTATACTGCAGATTATTCACTGTAGATACAACGAGCATACACGCAGCATTATTCTTACGGTCTTTTAACTACTCTTGAACGGAAAACGAGCTCGCTCCTTCCTCCTCCTTACACTTTGTTTGCTCCATACTCTCTATCAAATAATCTTGATTCGTTCTTTAGTTTCATCCGTAAAAACACCAATCATTTTTTAAATATTCTGCTGTACGTTTCGCAATTTGCAAGCACGAGCAAACTTTTTGTTTTTGTTTTCGTATAAAACTGATACGAATTTTCGTAGGGAAGCTGTCGATCGATGACCGAGACGAACGTAGTACCGACAATACTTTGCAAATCTGAAAAGGTCTGGCCTCGTTGATATCAGGGCTTATCCTATGTGACCTTGGACAATCGTATTAAGCCTATTTATACGTTGCATTCTCGTACATATAGAGTACAGAACAAGTTCTTATATGGTGCAGAGTTGGTGCCTTTTTTCAGAATGATGATGACAACACCATTTAAGAAAAATCAGTTATTTTTCACTGTATTTGAACTTGTTTTGGCATAAATGAGATTGAAAGTAAGTTGGACCTTTACCGAAATAGTATCATTTATATCAGTCAATGTCGAAGAAGCATTGACAAAGTAAAGACATCTTATGTCGACAGATTGAGATAAGTTTTTGTATAATCTCTGGTTCATTTCGGTCCAATTTCGTGTTGTTTTTGCATGGTCATCAAGATAATTTGTCACGCGAAATTGAATGATAATATCACCGGGGTCGCTGTCCGTATCTTCATACGTATTCGTTTTCAGGAATTTTTATGTTCTTCAAAGTTACAAATTTAGGATCCTGTGTGATATATATATATATATATGATATGAGACTAATGGAACTAATTTTGTCCTTTCATGAGATTTTTCTTGCTCTTAATACGTTACTACACGTACTGTTTCAATAATGTTGTGTATTGCAACTTTTAAAAACAACATTCCAGGAGGATTTGCGATAGTATTTTTGGTTAAATCTTCGACCGGTCGATATGCACTCAAGCGTATGTACGTTAACAACGAACATGATCTGAATGTCTGCAAGAGGGAGATACAAATAGCGGTAAGCTAAACAAACATCGGTCGCCATTCGTTGATGATTAATTGAATTATTTGTTACATCCGTACGTAATATGCAGAAATGTGAAATAATATTATGGCTGAAATTCTTGATGTCTTCCAACGAGAGTTTGAAACTATTACACAAATGGCAAAATGCTTGATAATACCCATATGTATTATAAATAATACATATTAAAATTTCATACCAACTTTATTTGCAGAGCAATCTGAGCGGACATAAAAATATAATAGGATATGTCGATAGTAGTATTACTCATACGGGAGGAGGAGTCCACGAGCTTCTCCTCCTCATGCCCTACTGCAAATCTCAAGTTCTTCAGATGATGAACAGCAGGTAAATCAATTTATCGTCTAGAATTACATTAGATTAATACTAATACTCCATTTATCAACGAGACTTTCCCGTTCTCAGGTTACAGACAGGCTTCAGCGAACCCGAAGTGCTTCAAATCTTTTGCGACGTTTGCGAGGCAGTATCGCGCCTCCACCATTGTCAGACCCCAATTATACATAGGGATCTTAAGGTACAACTTGTTGCTACTTGTTGCTCCTTTCAGAATTGTTCGGTCAGAATTTAAGCACGGAGAAAGACATATTTGATGCTGCAAACTGTGTTTCTCTCGTTATTTCGTTTGTGCACATTATTATTTAATATACGTGGAACCGCAGGACGACTTTGACTTACAATTCGTATTTTTTTATGCACGCAAAGTTCGTTCCCACCCCTCAAAGTATTTCCACCAACGTTTTACTTTGAAATGCCATGGCTTGTAATTATGTATGCATCTCTGATTTATGACACACGTTTTTAAATATTACGAGTGTATTAAAAATTGATTTGCACTCTCTTAGAAGTAAACAAAAATTGTAATTGCACAAATTTCATAATAACAAGGCATTGCTGTAAATGCTGTAAATAGCATTGATGTCGTTAAATAACCGTGATAGATTATAGCATGAACCAGTTTAAGAGGGATCGTAATACTTAACACTTGGCTCTCATGCACGAGAAGGATAGTTGCAAAAATGCAATTATCAAAGTTTTCAGCACGTCGTTAAAGGGCCACTGGGTGAAAGTGCCACTTTTGCCCACTTTTGCACACTTTTGCCACTTTTGCCACTTTTGTCACTTTTTTCACTTTTTGGCGTTTGTTGAACTGACATTGAACGTCATTTTTTGATTACACAAGTTACATAGTTCTAGCCGTTAATGCACATATACATAAATAAATAAATAAATAAATAAATAAATATGCGTTGGTTGTTTCTAGGTGGAAAACATATTACTCTCTGATACAGGACATTACGTTTTATGTGACTTCGGATCAGCAACTGGCAAAGTACTAAATCCTGCTACACAAGGCGCTTCTCTCGTGGAGGAAGAGATAAAGAAGTATACAACACTTAGCTATAGAGCCCCCGAAATGGTCGATATGTACTGCGGAAAGCCTATAACTACTAAGGCTGATATATGGGTAAAAAATATTATACGCTACAAAAGAGAACGTAGAATTTTTAAAACGATTCATTATTATTTTCAAGTTTGGACGTATATCTTGGTTCTTTGTTTTTATTTTCATAGGCACTCGGTTGTTTATTATACAAACTGTGCTTCTTCACACTACCTTTCGGAGAGAGCACGCTCGCTATACAGTCCGGAAATTTCACTATTCCGGATAACTCCAGGTTAGTATGGTCCGTGTTGAATATCGAGCGCTGTTATTTTTTTGACTCGATTCAAACGGCAAGCGACAAACAACAGATCGATTATATCGTTTACTTTAGATACAGCAAGTTTCTGCACAATTTGTTACGATACATGCTCGAGCCAGATCCAGAAACTCGGCCAGACATCTATCAAGTTTCAACGATAGCTTTTTTAATGCAAGGCAACGAGTGCCCGGTGCAGAATTTATACGTGAGTTGGAACAAATAATTAATCTGGCTTCTCGCATCAAGCTTGCCAAAGTCACGTACGTACAAAATCGATATATTTACAGAAAGTCCCTACGCCAACGTTAGATTCGTTGCCTAACGCTCCGATGGAAGCGGACAGCGTAAAGAGATCGTCGTCGGTGAAAACGAGCAAGCCAACGACGGCAGTTGCAGTGGTCGAGGGAACTTCCGTAACTCCTAGACAGAGACCAAAGGGCCAAGGGGTCGGTACTATTCCGATAGGTTTAAGTGGTCAAATCGTTGGTCAGATATCCGGCCAGGGAAATCCGCTACTTGCTCAAAATTCTGTTGGAAATTCGGTGGCGTTCGTTCAAGTTAATTCGCCGATCGCGGCAGTGGCGTCGGTGGCTGCCGTGACACAACCGTATATGGCTCAGACCGTTCCAACGATCCCGAGCAATCAACAGCCGGCGTTGCAATTGTCGATGCAGTCGTCCTTTACGCCTGTTTCATCGCATATACCATCGCCAAATCAATCAACCAGCTACGCCTCTACGCAGAGTGGAACCTCGCCCTTTGGCGGCCAATCCCAGAGTCCATTGATAAATCACTCACCACTGACACAACAATCGCCTGTAACGGTCCAGCAAGATAAGACCTCTTATTATTTCGAACCGAGACAACTTGAGCCAAGGCCTCCCATAGTACCTGGCACCGACGATAATCTCGAAGCATTGTTTCCGCCGTCAGGTAAGACCAACTGATCAACTCGCTGTGCTCGCAACCAAACGACCATTACTCCATTCTTTACTCCAATCTGCGATTTATCGTTGTCTGCTTGTCCTTGTCTCCTTTTCAACAACTAGATCAAAACTCGTGATGCCGTAGTTTCCTCGGTACGACGGTTAATTAATCCAACGATGAAACAACTACGATTTTAAGCGAGCCTATAAATATAGCAATAGCCTCGTTAGTAAATTTGAACAAGTAAACTTTTGTCTATAACTTGTACGCGCTATTGCGGCTCAACGGGCGGGCCTACATTCCCTTCTTTCTGTAACGACGCAATGCAACAATCCTCTCGTGGAATGCATCGTGGAATGCAGCGTGGAATGCACCCATCGATCGACCAATTGGCAAATTCTCCGCGCATGACGTCCATTTCCTCGAAATTTGTCTCGGCCAAGTTTTCCAAGAGATTCATTCGCATTCTTTACGTTGAATTTCGCGACCGTACCCCCTCCCTATATTTTTAAATTACAAACGAGACAAAATAAAGTATCATAACGAAGGAAATGCCATAAAGTGAGTTTATATTATAAAGGGTAGGTAATATTGGTATTTGGACGTTAACACAGGTTATCCAGATCCGTTTAAGGAAGATACACGAACGATGCTTCCACCGGCAAAAATTCCACCTCCGACAGCGCCAAAGCCCGGATCTACAAAAACGCCGCGAAATATCGTAACGCCGCCGAATAGCGGATCGGTATTGAAATTTGTAACACCTGCTCAACTACCTCCGAAGATGAGCGCGCCGACCGCGACGACTAAACCGACGCCGACTTTGCCACCACCGGCTTTTCCAAAGCCCATCGCCAAACCAGAAAGTCTGAGCCAAAATATAAGCGCCAACGCTTCGCCACCCGATAGTCCAACGACGACGCCCTCGCGTCACAGAAGAAACGTTAGCGATACAAGCGCTTTCAACAAGTACGTTCGATCCGATTAATCCTCCTCCTCCTCCTCATCATCCTTGCTACATCTTGCTTCATCAAATATTCATTTCAGAGTATTTGCAAACGAAACATCGCAGTTCTTAGCCCCCTATGACGCCTCGGTCAAGTTGCGTTCGGACGAGCCCTCGCCTCCCCAAGTTCTCCTCGATATCAGGCCCGGTGTCGGCGCAAGTGCCTCACACGTACGTATCGTAAGTACATACGTGCACCACCATTTCTTTTTATTTTCTTCCACCCTGCGACACCTTACCTCTAGCATACCAAACACTCTCTCTCTCTCTCTCTCCCTCTCCCTCTCTCTCTCTCCAGCATTCGATCTTGTTCAAAAATCAAAACCTTCTATATACTTTTTCCAAACTGTAATTTGTCGTTTTAAACGAGTTAAACGTTCGCACACTACCATTTCCGGCCATTTCCGTTTGTCCAATTTCAATCCAAAACGCGTTTATCTCGTTCCAACATGTTGTCTAATGTCATCTATTTAGACAAAAAAATCTTTGCCCTTGGAAAAAAAAGGAAAAAAGAATATGAAAGAGGGTGGGGGGGGGGGGGGGTGAAGCGGAGGGGTAAAATTTAATACTATTATTAACTCTACACACCTCTAAAAACTTGATTCTCTCTTTTCTCTTTCCCCCTTTTCATTCTCTTATTCAAAGGTATTCAAAGTCCACAGTGTGTTACAGGAGACGAGCGATTCCATAGGACTATCCAGATGTTGGAAACAAAAAAAAAAAAACATTTAGCTCCATTACTCGCCATTACTCGCGATATTATCGATTCTCGTGTCTCCAAATCGGGCCGCTTAAAATATAAGAACAAACAAATTTCCGTTTGTTCGTGCAACATACGAAAATAGGTATAGCAAAGAAGATTGACCGTGTTACTGGCTGTATTAACTGCAGTGTTTTTTTAATTGACTTCATTTAAAATATGTACTTGTGCGTATTTTAAAATTGTATGTCGGCAAATAAAATTTTCGACATATTAAAAACACCACATTGAACAATATGCGATGTATACACGGGTGCAACAATTTGAAATTTAGTTGGACCTGATCGTTACCAACTTGTAGGTTGTGTAGGTTTCAAAGATTGACAAAATTTAGACAACTAGGTCGATATTTTGAAAAATTCTCGACAAACTTACTCTTTGGTTATTTATCGCAAACTCGCAATACGAAGCGCGCAATCCTCCTTCTTCCACAAAACGGTTAAACAAAAATTCACCAGAAAATGTAATTTAACACCGGTTCAAGTTCAAACCCAAACCCATCCAAGACACATTCGTTAGTCGCAATCGTTAATAATAAATTAAGGTAGGGGGGTTACATCGTCCAGAGATATACGTTTATAACGATGACGATAAAGTAAATATGCGAAGAGTGGCGCAACATCGAATCCCACTGACTGTTATACCAATTCATACTGTATTCGGTTAATTCGGTCCCAGAATCATCGAAAAATAAGTAATCGAAATTGGCATCTGTTGCCAATCTATAATATCAATACGATACTATTATTGACTTGATCTTACACGCATTTCCGTGTTGCGTTGTCTCGGTTGTTACGATAAGTGTTAAGTAAGTTTGTGAAACGTTTCATCGTCATCACGATTTTGATATTGTTTTTTGTTTTTTTGTGAAAATCTAGGGCGAACTTTCTAGCGTTTCTGGCCCAGAAAGCAGATCGCTCAGTGCGGATGTTGCTACTTGGAATCCATTCGAGGACGCGCAACCCTTCAACCAATTGACCGAGGATCATATATTCGGAGCTGAATTCGACAAGATTAGAAGAGGGAGCAATAGCAGTATCAGCGGTGTGAAAAGCCGCGAAAGCTTGGTAATGACGTATTCGGAATTGCCGGAGGATCCTTTCGAGTCCGCCCCATTCAGTTTTCCCGGTGAGCCCTGATACTACTATCTTTTCTCATTATTGTACATCATTATAGGTATCTCCTGTGTAGTATTTTGCGTTCATAAAACAATTACTTATTTATGATGATTACTAATGAAGTTGGATAGTAATTTTGGTTGTATGGCTATCGTTGATAGCGACTCAATGAAAGCATGCTCAAACGAATATTTTATTTCAGCAGGAAAAAAGAATAAGCTGGGATCGAAGACCACTGCAATCGCTGGAGGTAATGCATGAGACCCTTAATTCATACATACTTTTTGGCCTTCCTCTTGTAATTGCCGAAATTCTACTAACCTGGTCTACTCGATGCTTAAAAAACGATGCTCTTACTCACAAAACGTCGGCAATCCAAGTCTCCGTATATTTCGCCTGATTCCAAGTAGTAAAAGATATCGAATTTATCAATAAATAGTTTATTCAGAGGCAATTATTTTTCTTCGCGAAGCTCTAGTTCTCTAGTTATACTAAGGATGAATAATGCTTAACGTCGACGTCGATCATCAAAAATGTCGTTAACAAATTTCGGTACAAAACAAAAAACCATTCATTTAACGGGGTGGAGGGCGGGGAGTCTGATGCAGCCGAGGGTTTTTTTTTTTTTTTTTTTTTTTTTTTTTTCAAATATACAATTTATTGACGTTCGCAAAAGTTTCGTTACGTGCGAAGGTATATGGAGAGTTAGTTAGCTATATAATTACAGCTATGTAGTTACAACGGCCGTTCGATCGGAGACTCGGAGTAAATCGGCAGGAATGTATGAGATAGGAGAGAGCGTAGAATGCGTATTTGTAGAAGCATAAAAAAAAAATGTAAAAAAAAAATGTTGTTTGCAAAAATGACGGAGATTAAGTGAAAATTGGCGAAAGAAATGGGCATTAATTTAACGCCATTACTTTCTACCTATACTAATAATTTTTCATAAGTCGAGGCTGATCCGAATATGAATTTAATTTGATTTTTTATTTCGCGAATAAGGGGCTTTTAAAGGGTGCGCCTCTTCTCCATTCTACCTGCTTGGTGCATACCGCACACCTAACTATATCTCAAGGTTGAATTTTTCGCTATAACATTGGGAATGTATTTTCCGCACGTAAATATTAAGGTTTTTAGGGAAAAGAACAAAAGAAAAGTGGATTTTGTTTGTATCGGCTGTTATCCAGCAAACTCTGCCCCCTAACCCGTTATCTAGCACCATACTATGGCAAAGCGTGTAAGTACGAAAATTTGATATTTTGGCGACGTCCCTACCAAAGATATCCAAGTAGCCTCTAATGTAGGAATAATATTTTCTTTTCTTCTGCGCATTTCTATGAAAACGAAAATGAAACGAGAAGATCGGCCGTCGATTATATTCCGATGAAATGGAGCATAGAAAGTAAATATAAGCAAAATGGCTCTCCAAGATGATCTAGTCGTCCGTATCGAAAGTACAGTTTTGAATTTAAGTTGATTGAAAATTGGTTCGACCTCGCTACGAAACGAAAGATTAATCTCTCTTCGAATTGTTTCATGCATTGATAAATGGATGATTTTATTCCGTCGGTAATTGAAATGTAGTGCCAGTGCGAATCACAGATTTGTCAATTCGATCGACAGCAACCGAAACAACTGTCGTGCCTTCGGTTCTATTTTTTTTTCTTTTCTTTTTTCTTTTGTAGGTACGTTAATGTGTGTGTGTGTGAAAAGCGCCATGTGATTTCTTTCGCTCAGTTATTTATTATTGTGTTCAATAATTATGCTAAGTATATAATTTTTTGTTTTTTAAGCGATACAGCTTTATTTCGGTACGTACATACGCCACCGCCCATGACAGCTTTTGACGGCGGCAGAAGTAGATATGAAATTCAAAATTTCACGTTCCATTCGAGCTTTGGTAAATACAAATTTCGTTTCACTTACAATCCCGTATCCGCTATACTCGACCTCTCTACTTGTTTATTTCGAGCTTGGGGCCAAAGTGTCTACATATTTGAAAATTATAAACATGTGATTGCCGACGAAAAGAAGGACGATAGAAAGAAAAACATGCCATAATTACGACGGTCAACGGACTAACTAAGCCAGAATGAACATTACATATAAATATTAAAAATAATGTACGGTTGCATATAGATGCATATGTAATATATTATTTCCGTAGAAATTATTTTTGCCCTACTCTCTCTCTCTCTCTCTCTCTCTCTCTCTCTCTCTCTCTCTTATATAGTTACGAGTGTGATATCGAGGTATACGATTTTCTTTTATGCAATGGCAATTGTCTAAGAAAAGGAAAGCATTGGTGGTGTGAGCCAAAAGAAAGTGCATAATGTCGATCTTGACTCAACGAAGCCGATTACAATTCTTCCAGATGCAATTAATACGGACATGGCAAATGTCTCATAAGTTATTTGGCAACCAAGAAAGACGAGCTAAACTTGCGAGAGTTTTCTTTTGGCCATGTGCCACGCTCGATATACATATACTGCAATATTATACATTTATAGAAAGGACTTGTGAAAATATCTATACTCGTACGTGTTGATATAAAGGACGTCATTACACGCTTTCACGAACGCAATATAAATACAAGACTATAAGTGTGTGGTGTGTTACTTACGTTGGCACCGTTTTTAAACTGTCTTAAAACTGTACGGTGACCGGATATCAGTAACGTGTGTGAAATGGATTTGCATGAATTTTCTGGGGTGTGTCCTCTGTCTGTAAAATGCTGTAACGATGCATACGCATAATGTTTCGAAATTTCTTGGTTTCACTATCCATCCGCATCTCTCCGCATTTCAACACGAATGAATCATGCACCACCACCACCACCACCATCACCACCATCATTACCACCACCACCACCACCACCATCACCACCATCATCACCATCATCACCATCACCATCCCACCCCAATGTGGTGACAACGAAATCACTTATAATGATCGTTAATTCATCATTTTCATAAACATTTAGAGCTCCGAGCTAACCAACACAATTGTAATTAATGTTACGCTAGACTCGCGATAGCGACAAATATTAGCAGCCTTGTTTGCTTAACAAATGCCGGTACTAATAGAACCAAGAACGCGAACTGTACATTTGACACAAGATTGATTCCCTTGACCAGCACCACTACATAGGTACCACCGAGTATTAAGTGTTATCGACGTCGTCCAACTAACTCGACGTGTCCAGATAGAGGAAAAACTTGCGGCTCTGGCTTAACAACGTCCAATGTATCTTGTTGCGTACCCATTGTCTGGAACGTCCTACCGAGTTTTGGAGAACTCGTTCTCTCCGTCTCGACCTTTGTCGTCACTTGTCTTAAAAAATTATATACACGTCGTATTTCATTGACCTCGTCCGCGCATCGTTGCATCTCATCATATCGTTTATCGTCACGTCAACCTCCGTGAATTAATCTCGCAATGTCAAAATCACCTGGGTCGTTTATTGTTTTCTCGTTTTTGTTGTTGTTTGTTTTCTGTCACCAAGGTTATTGTCTGAAATTGCGGACGGGAGACTTTGCGAGTGAAAAACATCGTTCAGCGTTCAGAAAAATTGTTTGGAAAGGTTTGGTTGAACTTGATCGGTTTCGCGCGCTGTGTATAAGAGCTCGTCGCATTTAGCGGGTAAGGTCCACCGTTTTCTATATATATTTGAGGACAATAACTTGTTGTTGGGTTTGTCGCGACATGATTTTGAGAGAGATGAGAACGAACGTAGCGGAATGAGGATTTTTTTTTTCGCATTAATTGCCGTTATCGTTGTATCTCGATGAACAATTCTGTAGCAATAAACTTATAAATTAGCATACGGAGTACTATTCTTTTAATTCACAAGTTGTACAGAACGCAGCCATCCCTTGATCGTTAACGCCATGGATCGTTTCTTACATTAGCGGTGATGCGATGATTTAACGCGATAACGGCTCAAGGGTATTTTACTGACTGCGTTTTTGCACAACCATTCCCGATACCTAAAATCTGATTAGGACTGTTCCAGACATGGTGGCAGAGCTACTAACAATTTTTTAACTATAATTAATTCGGCACATTTGTCTTTGGTTACGACGAGCTCGGGCCAATATCTATCGTTTCTATCGATGATAAGCTTTTTATTTAGTTTTTAGCCATCGAACGGTGCGATATGTCTCTCGCCTATTCTTCGAGTTCCACTATCTCTGTGGCGGGCCTAATCAGACAACAACTCCTCTCTATCTTTCTATACTTTTTGTGTCGTCGAACTCGGCAACTCTTTAATATGCAAATTTCCCCAATATTCCATTCTTATTGAACGAGTAATATATAATTTTCGAGTATCTACATTTTGTCTCACTTACGAGCTATTTGGTTGCTACAATTAGCTTATAATAATAAAAGAAAGAGTCCCTTCTATATTGGTGGTGGGTAATGAAGTAATAATGAGAAAATTCTTATACGCGAGATTTGTAAATAATAGCAGAGCATATGCATTTAACGCACGGAGTACGTTAACGTGTACGAAGGATTTTTTTCGAGCCCCCCTGTACTTATTATTTCGGTAAGTAAAATTAGTTTCTTAGATGCCGGACACTTGGCAGTCGGTATCATCCGATATTCATCGTTAAAATTCTTTTCAATATCTCCGTGTTTTTGTCTGACAAACTTGTGTAAATATTTTCAACGCTCGAGTGGTATCTCGCTCGTATCGTATTAAGTCAACGTATCGTATAGTTCGGAGAGACAATTATTTAGTTAAAGTGAAAGTAATTGTATATCGGGTGTTTGCCCCGTCGTGAGACGATAAAAATGCAAAATTAAAAAAAATATGCGTACTACGTTTGTTAAAAATATAAAATAATGTCGATTAAAGGGGGTGGCCCTAAATGAGTTGTTTATTATAGTGTTAAACCACCGGTTGCCGGCGGTTTATGATATCGCGCCCTGTACGTCTGTAACTTTACGTGTCAATGGAATTTCGTAAATATTTTGTTTTTCAGGAAAAGCGGGGGCTGATATGCGAATTCAAGAAATGCCGATTGCGGAACAATGGAGCGAGGGTGCGGAATCGGCACCGATGAATGACGAGGCATCGTTGCTAGCCGAGAGCACCATTCCGATGTCACTTCTGTTCGTCCGGGCACCTCTCGAAGATCGCTCCAAATACGAAAAACTAGCATTCAACGCGGACGACTTGTCCAGCGACAGTGACAAAGAGATAGCCCAGCGAAACGAGGAGCGCTTGAAGAAGAAACGAAGGCGCGCCACGAAGGGTGTCCTAGGCAGGCGTAAAAAGGACAACAGTTGGCACGATCCGAATAATCCTCCGGTCGGTTACGAGTCTGACGATTCGATAGGCTCGGCGAGCGATCTCAAGGCCATGAACGACGAGGAATGCAATACGGAACGCGATAACGATCGCGAAAAGATCGACGAAACGATCTCGGAGAGCGTGAGAACGTGCGGTAGCTCGGCGTATCACGCGGAATGCGAATCCGTTGCGACTTACGAGGACGATCATAGAGTGCGAAAGCCGCGGAAGCATCATCGAGAACAGCTGCATCAGCATTTGCCTACGATCGGTGCCGATCCGATAGTCGGCCACCAGTACGGGGAAAAACCGCTTCTCCTCGATGACGAGCTGGATACCGAGACGAGACCCGAACAGACTCACGGTGATCCCTTCGTCGGCCACCAGTATGCCTCGAGGAAGAAGCCTATCTTCTTCGACGACAATAGCCCGTCGGCGTCCGAGGGAAAAGCCCCATTACCACCGATGACAAAGCCTATCGATAGTCTGTTCAAGCCCGAGGAAGACGTATTCGGCCGGGCTCCCTTTCCCAGACCGGCCAATTCGACAAAGAGTACAGAGACTACCGGTGGTCGAGACAACGGCGGACTAGGAACGGACCAACGATCATCGAGCATCGTCGGTGGCCCTTCATCGCCGTGCACCGGTTTCTTAACGACCACATCCAATTCGCCAGTTATCTCGAGTACCCTCGTCGATATCGGTGTTACTGAGGTTCTTGGCTTTAATTCCGTCGCAACAGCCAAAAGTTCCGCTATGTCGATAGAAAATGCGCGAAGCAATTACGAGAGCATCGATTATAGCGGCTCGTTACAACGTCCGACAACGGTCCAAGATGAGTTGGTACGGGCCAACGCTTATCGGGCGTCATCGGTGCCCGATAGTCTCAAGGACCTCTTTGGGTCTTCGCCGTTTAGTTCGACGGGTTTTCCAAGTCGCTTCGATCCTCACTCGACAAACTTATCGCGCACCGAAACGATAGCTGTGTCAACGAGCCAGAAATCATGTGCGTACAACGCCGAATACGCCGATATCGTTCCTATGACGGAGACTTATCAATCGCCGAGCGACTCCCTCCTCGCTCCCGTAAACAACCCGTCCATCTCCAACTCTAGCTTCGGTATCGTCACAGTGAATTCCGGTATGAATCTTGATTCGCCGAAAGATCTTTTTGGTTCTTTGCCCTTCGATGAGTTTGCGACGCTCTCGATCGATAGCCAGCAGCGACCAACGTCGCTACCTCTTACGCAGTCGCCGGCTTTCGTCGACAGTGCGCTCAATACGATATTGTCGACGAGCGCCCAGACTTATTCGGGCCAACTACCCTCGAGCGCACACTCGATCTACCCGATACAACCGGTTCAACACACTGCGACAATTACGATCGAAGCGACCAACAGCGTCTCGATGTGCGACGTATCGCCGGATGTTCTTTCACCAATGTCACCGGAGCCTCTCGTTGCCGATGACTTGCCAAAACACAAGAGGGACAAATCCAAATCGGAAAAGACCAAGTATCACCTGATGAACGAGAATCACACCGACAACATTACCGTTTTGCCGGCCAAAGCGACTCATCATAAAACGAAGCCTGTCGTTTACAAGAAAACGGCCAAAACGAAGAAAAGTGCTGCCGCGACCGCGGGCTTCAGCAACATGAGCTTCGAGGATTTTCCGAGCGACGAAAACGATGAACCAAGTACGGGCAGCGGAGCTGCACCTTTCGAGGTTATAAGAGAACCTGAGAAACGGTTCGGTTCTTTAAAGAGACGAAGCAATCCGTTTACCTGAGAACGGCCGGATCCAAAAAGCAGCTATTACGAGGCTTTTTGAAATACATTCAACGAGTTCAAACTTCTCCGAAGAACATTAGGGTAAGCTCCTACAACCCCCCCTCTTCTTTAGACACGAGCGAAATTAATTCATTTTTAATGATCCATGCAAAACGAAATACGGCGAGTCGCGTCTCCTCACACTTTTTGTATCCAAATGGGCCTCGTTACGTTGCCAACACTTTTATCGTACGTCAAACGGTTATTCCACACTGTCTAATATTTTAATACGATTATTAAGGGCGTTTAAATAATCATCGATACATACACCTTCGGTTTGAGTTTACTCTCCGTTGCCTCGTTTCTTACAGGGTACGCGACAGATCCTCATATTTTTTCATCTTTCGTCTTTGATCTGCATTTTATTAATTTGCAATAATTCGCTCGATGTATTTGGCTGTGTTCTTGTTTGTCCGTTAGTGTCTTGAATACTTTAAGAAAAGAAACAATAGTAGAAGAGAAAAAAAGAAGGAACAATCCCAGGCTTTTATATAACGGTTGTAAAATTATCGCGTTCGAAACTTTTTGTATATATACGACAATGAACGAGCTCCGTAGATTTTATTTATTCCGATGTGGATATTAATGAACGAGTGAAGAGAGTTTGTCCGGATCTAAAACGTTTTTATTGCCCCGCCCCCGCGCGCAAAGTAGCCTGCATCGCTGCTCAAGAAAAATTCACGAGATGTCCTTGATTATTTGTTATTGTCAACAATAGCGTGTCAGTAACGCTCGGTAATTGACAAAATAAGATTTTTTTTTATTTATTTTTTTTTCTGCGTATCTATGCGAGCTTGGACAGACATACGTCAGATGCCAAATTCACAATTTTCATCACAAAGATGTTGTCTACGTTTGACCTGAAATCGCACATGATCGCTCGACACTTTACGACTAAATCAAAAGTTTAGATTTGTGTTGCTTAACAACGCAAAACCAATAGAGAAGCGATATCGAAAATGTTTCACATAACGTTAAGACGAAGAGGGTGGGGGTAACTCCCACTTTTACTACACAAGCACTTTAAGAGTTAGTTATTGGTGGTGTTACAGGTGTCACTAGGAAAATTTGAAAACGCTATCTGTACTTACTTTGTTCGGGACTGGGCCCGAACCATGGCCATTTCAATCTTTTCAAAATTGTTGCCACAATTGTTTAGATCAATGCTAGATTTTAAGTTGGAGGCCTTGATAGCCGAGCCCTATATGCAAACGACGCGAGCGGGCTAAGACACTCGGACAATTATTATGGCAAAAAGTGGCTAAACGTTTCTTTTCGAAAATGTTCAAAACTAAAAAAAAAAAAACAAAGACGAAAAACATAATGCAACTACGAATCGCGTTTTAGAATCGCTCCTCGCCCATAACACCGAGACCCTTCGAGAATCCCGAAAGCCACGACAGAAGGACATTGCAGGCGCCGCATGCATACCTTCGGTATATGTAACACGCGCAAATCTCTCGATTTCAATACCAATTGGTGTCTCAAGCTCTGAAATTTCACAGCGGTTCGAATAACATCATCGTTGTAATTAATACGCGTCGTATACAGTGTTTTTGTTTTATAGTCAGAAAGCGGTACTTGGCAACAACTACCTCAAAGTTCAATTGTTGCAGCCGGTAATAAAGAAGATTCGGGAAATGACAGAGAGCGCGTAATAAGTAGGTACGTCGCGCATTGGCCGATTAAATCATTCGTATTACAGAGTTGCATTATTTTGGGCGGTTGCATTTTCCGATTTTTCTAGAATGTTTACAGTGAATATAAAGGAAGCTTTGGGAAGGAAGTTTTGCGAAGAATAAAAGTATCTACACAATATGATAGGATCGATATCGTTGAGAAACTGAAATTCCCCGTAATTTATATGAGGTTTTTTGGAACTTGGCAGCTTAATACCAAAAACGAATAAGAATAAAAATAATAAAAACGATAACAGATTAGTCGGAGAAAAGCAGCACACGCATCTATTTTTGCAGCTACGTGTTTTCACCATGTTTATACACTTAAAAATTCGTAAAAGTACTACTAGACGTAAATGTACAATACCTAATGTATCGAGACGAATCATCGATGATTTTTCCGTTTAACTAATATGTATATGAGACAGCGAACGAAGAGACGTCATGCTTTTTGAAAGTACTTTTCATCAAACCTCGAGGACGATCGCGTTCGTTGCGTTTTCGAATAAAATACAAAACTGAAATTTTAACGTTGCTCGAACGTTGTTTTTGTTGTTGTTTTTACGTTTTTTATTAAGCGTGAGCGCTAGGTGAGCTAAACGACTAAAAAGAAAGACGCGTGTACTGGCTTCGAACTCTTTGGAGCGGAGTTAATGGTGTTGAGATGCTGATTATTTGCTATTTCTCTTTACAAATGCCTTTCAACACAAGACTGATCTTGTAACAGTCTATGGAGAATACCGAAAGGTTTTGGGTCGGGTGGTTTCGAAAAACAAAACAAAACAAAACAAAACAAAAACAAAAACAAATAACAAATAACAAAAACAAATAATAAAGAAAAATATTTAACCAATAGTCTATATACATACCGCCACTCGGGCAATCCCTATGGGATTAGGCAAATTTGAACGCTGATTCCATAGTCATTATATTATTATGACGAGGTATTACTGTTAAAACGATATATATAAAATTGTATAGTGGAATAATAGGATAGCCGAAATGATAATATGTATCGGAATCTCGACGGCACTGTTGCTTCAGGGTCTAATCGAAAAAATAATACTTCGAGGCCTTAGAGACTAGATCACCAGAGCTTTGGTGAATATTGAGAGAGCCGCTTCGATCATATCCACCATTGCTATTAACCTGGGGGCTTTGCGGATCGACTATATTGACAAAATCTATGACATCTGTGTAAAATTAAGACAATATTATTATAAACGAGTCCAAAAGTAGGCCGCCACACTTGCGTATCTATGATCTGTGCAAAAATACTTGCGGCTCACCGTTATACAAGATTATTATAGTTTATAGTAATTACATATATAGTATGATAGGTGCCTTCCTGAATAAATTTAGCGCTCGAACTTGTAATCTGTATATTGTTGTTTGGGTTCTCCGAGGTCATCACGAATAATGGTACATCAAATTTAATCGAATCTTCACATTTTATAATACCGTTTTTTTTATTAGAACCATTTTGATTTATACATTATGCACCAAGTGTGCACCAATACCTTATTCTAAATCGGGGCTGCTCCGATATAATGTACATTACACGAGCTGCTGGCCCCCTCGATTCTCATCTTTCATTGTCGAACGTGGCTTTTTCAGGCTATTGTGTCTAAAGGCAGTTTATTGTGCATTACGGTTGTGTTTCCACGAGCTGTGCCAGTGCGCGTTTATCTCGCTTCTGAATTAAAAAATAAACTCGATACACGTTCCGTACCTCAGCGGAAAACGCCAGGAAGCTCTTAATTGTTCGGCCAATTTGCAGCATTGATTCATCTTTAATACAATCGTCCACATACATTCCTTTGTAACGATTATGCTATTTATTACCTATCGTATGCGCGCTACGTTTTGTCGCTCCGCTCTATGCTGCATGTACAATATGTCGAATATTTGATAGGTTTATTTCAAATTAAATATTTTCATTTCAACACTGCCTTCAACCAAATATTGCAGTATTCCAAAAGCTTTCCCGTACGAGTAGATGAATATTTTTCTTTACATGAACTCCATGGACCAGTAAATTTTCACACTTTTCATACTTTTCACATCACGCGGCCTTATTATTAACCGCTATCTCGGGAAAACAAATTCGGGTGGAAAACCGATAAATCCAGGTAGAAATCCATCCGCGACCTACTACCACCCTGTCAATGTAAATTCCTTTAAGTAAGGAAGGTAGAGACGAGGTTGGGTTTATGGGGATCCACTAATTTTTCCATTGAACTTTATAGTCTTGACCTTCGAGAAATATTTCATTTGGTGCGAATTAAATCTTACAATTGCACCAACATGGAAACATTTACAACCCTCGTATGGCTACATTAGTTTAATAAGTTATTGCATTTGTTTAAACGACAAAAGTATTTTCGACACGTAGCCGTAATTGATTTATACATAGGATTCGAGATAGTCGCGAATTCTCTGTCAAAACCCCGGTCTCTTTATATTATAAATACAAATAATAGTTGTTAAATTGTATTTCGTTGTTATAAATGTGATGCTATTCGAATATGAATAAGTCGCGCGCGATTATAATATTCTTGAAATTTTTTTATCATTATACATAATACCATTATATTATTTGCTACGAGAACAGAGAAAAATAATATATTTGTATGCAGGTTTAAGGTACTCGCGAACTTAAGTAACGAGCTTTCAACTTGGAAGTCAATTTCTGTGAATTATTTTTTCTAACAAACCTTGCCCCCATGTATAGTAAATAGCAATGTATTCTATTCTACTGTTGGGGAACGTGGGATACAATATGGAAAAAGTGGATTTGGTTCGTGTACCTATGTACAAAAAGATGGAGTGCGCTGAAATTAAATGTATTATACTGTGATCTTGCAAAATACATAAATTATAAACCTTTATTGTTTCATAAAGCTCTTTTCTTCGCGCGTCATATTGCTCCTGCTGCTCCTCCTTCACAAAGGTACCGGCGACATGTTGGCAAATTAGAACAAGTCGTCTTACAGGATGATCGATTTGTCTGTTCGGAGCATACTTATTCATTTTTATGCATTATTAGCAAATTACGTTATCGTTCGGCATCCATTCCTGTGAATTTGGAGGCCTGCCGTCTATACTTACTACTTACTGACTACAAAATACCCTTCAATCCCCCCCCCCCCCCCCTCCCCCGTCTCTCCCTGCATTTTATCATAATAATGTATCGTTGTAGCAATGCGTTCTTTGTTTTCGTGGTGTGAGATTCCAGAGAGCTCAGTCTCATGGCAATTCTACAAGCAATTTTATAATTTGCGAGGTTATTTCTTATTATTGATGGAATTATTATGATTGGAAAGAGAAGAGTGCGTCTGGGTTGATTTCAATCAAGAATAATTTCTCGAAATTATGTAATAAAATATAACTAATATTTATTCAACAATATAAACAAAGTTGCTGTTTTAAATTGAGAATGGTTTTTTTCTGATGGTCCCTTTTTCAATTGCTCGTTCGCAAATGGCCTTAAGCGTGCCGTTGTATAATATTTGCGATGCTCACTCAATGGTGTCTACTTTGGCGTAGATTATTCCATATATGTATAGCGTTGTTAATAAAGCTATTATTTAATAATAATAAATCGTTTCTGTGTGTTTTCATGAACAATACAATAAAACATCATTAACTATGATGCAGATGATAATCGTAATTTATCAATTTATTTTTTTAACGGCTTTGCTTATAATAAATATGGAAAGCCATTCACAGTTTCAATAACATCCTTATTAATTCATACATTTTATTCTGTATACACTGTGACGAATTTCTGGAAATTCTTCCGCCATCGTCACCTTCGGTCGTCTCTCTCGCTGTCGCACCCGCAATTTTGCCGGCAGGGCGCCAATCGATTTTTGTGTCGCCGGTATCGACAACCGGCACAACCTGGGGGTCGGGAGGGAACGACCCGGCCCCTCCATCCTCACGACTTACCGGCGTGGATCGGGTCACTTTTGTTTCGCAGGAGTAACAATCCGGTCCATCTGGATGCGCCAGCGAGATCGACAAACCGGAAACGCTCGGCCGCTCAGTTTGTCGATTTTGGTAGAGAGGGTCGGGGTACGTCACTCCGAGATGGCACCAAACATCGTTAATTTTTCTCGAGAGACCGAGTCTCGATCGGAAAACGAGAACATGAACTCTACGAATTCACTCACGAAAACTTCTGATTGTGAGCACGAAATCGTCAGCAAAACAAATCACAATAACCATCACGAGAGCTTAATTTTTATATTGCGAGAACTAATTATTTAACGAGAGCGATCGAGAGACACGAATTTATTTCCTCTATAGGGAGCCGGGTTCACACGGAACTCCCTATAGCGCGTACGCGAACTTGCACCTCTCACCTCGGCGAGAGACGAACAACGACTCTAGATCGAGTGCGTAGCGTAGACGGAGAGAGCGCGATTTACGCACGACGCGTAAGCGAGAGCGAGACACGACTAGAGCGCGTACGTAGAGAGAGAACTCAGCATACGCACGGCACGTATGCGAGACAGAGACAGCTCGCTCTCTCTACGATGCTTCGCGAGACACCTCTGGTCTCGAGCGCGACGCGGTAACAACTGATTTTCAGCCAATTGAATTTCGATCAGCCGAAATGCGAAATCTATCACCGAGAGCTACTGCCCTCTCGCTCGACACAATACTTACCTCAACGAAATCGTAATTATCGACGTTACTCGAGATCTTGCGAGTACGCCGAAAATCGTATCCCCATGGTCATCGTGCATAGGGGAGCCCTTACGTCGGCGGCACGAGAGGTTCCCGTTCTCGCCCGCAATCCTAAAACCTCCGCTTCCCCTTATGCACGATGCACCTAACAGCGGGGCGCCGGCATTGCAGCCGGACCTGCATCAATTTCTCGCGCGTACTCGCCGGCCGTTCTTCCCTGACGGGTAACTCGGTACGTCCAGCACTCCTCTCCTCGTCAGGGTCGAACGCCGTGCCGTTTATCCCCAAACTATCCCCTGGACAACACTGTCAACTAACTAAATCTATCTATAACGGCAGTGAAGAAAAATCACAGAATCGGTAGCGCATGTCGATCGTTGGGTTGTGCGGCGAGGGCAAACCAGATAACGGCCTTGGGACTGTGACTTTTCCCTACATCGGGAAAATCACGTCACAACACTTTACTGATATAAGTTGGGAATTTTATGCCTATATTTAAATTTATACGGAAAGAAACTGCACAATATCACGCATCTCGGTAAAAATAAATGTTTTTACATTTTACACCGTATACAGATTTTGATTATGTTATTCTCCTCATTTGTACATATATCTCCCAATATCTTGGCCGCTTATTCCTCACGATTAGGCCATAGTTATCGAAGAAAACGGCGTGTAAATATACATAATTTTAGGTTCCGTATATATTCAGAATCATATCTTATTTTCTGAGCATGAGCTCAAGGGCGAAACACACCCTCAAAAAGAGGTTTTTTTTTTCATTTTGGGGCGATAACTTTTTAATGGTACGAGATATTAAAAAAATTCAAATTGCAACAACCCTTATTTTTTTACGTACTATACACTGGAGATGAGAGACTTCCGTTTCCGGTGCGTGCGTGGAAAGACGTGTGTGGGGAGTGCGTGAGAGAAAAGTAGTGAAAAGTGAGGCAAGTAGAAGAAAAAAGGGAAGAAAGGCAGTAGGAGTGAAGAAGAGAGGGAAGAGAAGAAGGCAGTGGAGAAAAAGCAGGGGAAAATAGGAAAGAAAGGTCGAAAATAAACAGAGGAGAGAAGTGCGAAAAACAGAAAGAGGTTAGGAGGCTGTAGGGGGAATACTGACAGGCAGGCGCGGGAGAGGAAAGTAGGTAGAGGCGTGAGCGAGGTGGTGGGTAAGAGTAGCGGCGTAGCGCCAACGGTGAGAGGCGTAGGAAGCGAGTGAGTGAGGGAAGGTAGAGAGTCGGTAGGTAAGGAAGGGAGCGGCGAGGAAAAGAAAGTAGGAAGTGGAAAATACAAAGGGAAAGGAATAGAGGTGAAATAAAATAGGAAATGGGACCGGAAGGAAAAAAGGGAGAGGAAGAGGGGAAGAAAAGGGGTAGGAAAACGAATGCGGTGAAGCTAGGGATGGAAAAAGTGCGAGCGCGGGGGATTTGGTAGGAATAAATGAATTCTGGAAAAGAAAGAGAGAGAGCGGATGGAAGGAAAGGAAGTGGAAGAAGAGGAGGAAGAAGGGGAGGCAGCGCAGAACAACAGGAGGATATATAGATCACCAGAGAATAAAAGGGGGGAGGAGGAGGGGAGTATAGTGGCGATGATAAGAGAGATGAGGGAGGAGATGAGGAAAGAGTTGCAGGGAGTGAAACAGGAGATAAAGGGGCAGAGAGAGGAAATAGTAAGGGAAGTGAAAGAGGAAATAGTGAGAGAAGTGAAAGAGGAAATAGTGAGAGAAGTGAAAGAGGGAATGGAGATGATAAAGGAGCAAATAAAAAAAGGGGAAGAAAGTTGGAGAAGGGAAAAAGAAGGACTGGAGGAGAGGTTGGGGAAATTAGAGAGGAGGGCGGAAGAAACGGAGCAAGGGAGGGAAGGAATGGAAGAGATAGAAAGGAGAATAAGAAGGATAGAAATACAGAGGGAAAAAGAAGGAAAGGGAGGGGATGGAAGGAGGACGGTAGAAGTAAGGAATAGGGAACTGGAAGAGAGGGTAAAGGAAATGGAGAGGAAAGAAGAGAAGAGAGAGAGAGAGAAGAAAGAAGAAGGAACATAGTAATAAAAAGGGTGGAAGTAGGGGGAACGGTGGAGGAAACAGTGAAGGGAGTACTCGAAAGAATAGGAGTACAGGCGAAAATGGAAAAAGCAAAAGAGATAGGAAAAGGAAGAGGAGGAAGGAGAGAGACGATGATAGAGGTGAGAATGGAGGACGAGGAAGGGAAGAGGGAGGTGATGAGGAAGAAAGGGAACCTAAGAGGAAGGAGGGAAATAATAGAGGAAGATATGACATGGCAGGAGAGAAGGATGCAATGGAGGATAAGGGAAATAGGGGAAAGGGAAAGAAGGAAGGGGAAAATAGTAAAGATGAGACGCGGGAAATTGTGGGTGAATGGGGAGTGGTGGTACTGGGACGAGGAGAGGGAAGTTATGAAGGATGGTAGAGGAAGAGAGAGGGGGGAGAAGGAAGACAGGAAGGAAGAAGGGGGAAGGACGAGTGAGGAGGGGGAAGGGGGAGAGAAGGAAGCGTCAAAAAACGGGGGAGAGGCGGGAAAGAAAGGAAGGGAGGAAGAGAAGAATGGAAAATAGGGTTTTGGAATGTGGCAGGGCTGGGGAACAAGGATGAGGATTTCTGGAAAGAGCTAGAGGAATGGGAAGTAATAGTGGCAATAGAAACGTGGATAGAGGGGAAAAATTGGGAGAAGATAAAGAGTAAGCTACCGAAGGGATATAAATGGACGAGACAAGGAGCGAAGAAGAGAAATAAGAAAGGGAGGGCGATGGGAGGAATGTTGATGGGGGTAAGAGAAGAGATGGCGATGGAGAAGGAAGAGGGGGAGCAGGAGGAAGAAGAAGGGATCATGTGGAGAAGGGTGAGAGCGGGAGAAGAGGTATGGACGGTAGTGGCGGTATATGTAAACGGAGATGTGGGAAGGAAACTAGACAAAATAAGGGGGTTTATGGAAGGACAAAACGAGAAGGAAAAAGTGATAATAGGAGGGGATTTTAATGCAAGGACTGGAACGAAAGGGGGGAGAGCGGGAACAGAGGAGGAGGAGAAGGAAGGGGGAAGGACATCAAAGGATGGGAAGGTGAACGAGGAAGGGAGGAAGTTGGTAAGTAGGTTAGAGGAAGTGGGATGGGAGATTATGAATGGGAATATAGAGGGAGACGAGGAGGGAGAGTATACGTACATAGGAGCGAGAGGGGAGACGGTGATAGACTATGTGCTGGGGGATGAAAATACGAGAATGGGGATAAAGTGCTTGGAAGTAGGGGACAAGATAGAATCAGATCATCAGCCACTCGTGGTAACGGTGAAAAAAGGAAAGGGAGAGAGAAAGAAAAAAGGGGCGAGGAAAGAAGGGGGACCCAGAAGGGGAAAATGGTCAGAGGAAAGAAAAGAGAAATATGAAGAAGGAATACAGGGAATTAGGATGGAAGGAGAGGAGGCACAGGAAGCGATAAACGGGGCGATAGAGAAGATAAAGAGAGAGGTAAGGGAAAGTGAAGAAAAGGGAACAGAAAGGGAAAAGAAGAAAAGGAGGGAGGGATGGTGGGATGAAGAGTGCAGAGAGAAAAAAGCAGAGACGAGAAAGGAGCTGAGGAGAGTGAGGAAGAAAGGGGAAACGAAAGAGAAATACAGAGAGAAAAAGAGGGAGTATAAGGAGTTATGTGAAAAGAAAAAGGAAGAGGAAAGGGAGAGAATGATAAAGGAAATAGAGCAGGCAAGGACAGAAGACAGTGTGTGGAGGATTGTGAATAGAGGAAGGAAAAGTAGGAAAAGGATAACGGAAGGAATAGAGAAAGAGGAGTGGAAGGAATATTTTATGGGACTGTTAGGGGGGGTGGAGGGAAAAGTAAGGATGGGGATAGAAACAAAAGGGAGAAGAGGAGAGGAGGAAGAAATAAGCGAGGAGGAGATAAGGAAAGTGATAAAGAAATTGAAAGAAGAAAAGGCGATGGGGTGGGACGAGGTGCCGAATGAAGCGTGGAAGTGGGGGGGAGAAAAAGCAGTGGAGGTGGCATGGGAGATATGCAGGAGGGTGTGGAGGGGGGAAGGATGGCCGGAGGAATGGAAAACGGGAATAATTGCGCCGATAGTAAAAAAGGGAGAGGGGAGGACAGTGGAGGAGTACAGAGGGGTAACGCTAATGCCGACGATATATAAAATATATACGACGGTGTTGGCGAAGAGATTAGAGAAGGAAGTGGAGGAAAAGAAAATGATTCCACATAATCAGACGGGCTTCAGAAGAGGGATGGGAACAGTGGATAATATTTATGTATTAAACTACATTGTGAATAAAAGGCTAGCGGAAGAGAAAGGGAGAGTGATAGGGCTGTTTGTGGATTTAAAGGCGGCATTTGATACGGTGGATAGAAGAATTTTGATAGAGGCAATGGAAAAGAGAGGAGTAAGGGTAGGGTTGAGAGAGAGAGTAGAGGAGGTGTATAGAGAAACGATAAGCAGGGTGAAAGCGGAGGGCGAGATAGGGGAAGGTTTTTGGACGGGAAGGGGGGTTAGACAGGGATGTCCAATGAGTCCGATTTTATTTAATATATTGACGGCAGATTTGGAAGAGGAGTTAGGTAAGGGAAGTTGGGGAGGGGTGAGAGTGGGAGGGAGGAGAATATGCTCGTTAGCTTATGCGGATGATGTGGTGGTGTTGGCGGAGAGAGAGGAGGAAATGGAGAGTATGATAAGGAGACTGGAAGGGTATTTTGAGAAAAAGAGATTGGAGGTAAACGTAGGGAAAACGAAGGTAATGAGGTTTAGGAAGGGGGGCGGGAGGAGCACGGAAATAAAATGGAAGTGGAGAGGGAGGAGGATAGAGGAGGTAAAGGAATTCAAATATCTAGGATATGTGTTTAAAAAAAACGGGAGGCAGGAGGGACAACTAAGGGATAGGATAAGGAAGGCGGGGGCGGCGATGAAACAGGTGTGGGGTATAGGGAAAAGGAAATTCGGGAGAAATTGGGAGAGAAGGATGTGGCTGTTTGATTCTTTGGTGTGGACGGTGATGGGATACGGGGTAGAAATTTGGGGATGGGAGGAACGAAAGGGAATAGAGAGCATGCAGGAACGATATATAAGATGGACGTTAGGGTTGGACTGGAGGACGCCAGGATATATGGTCAGGGAAGAAGCGAAAAGGTGGAAAATAAGAACAAGGGCAGGAAGGAGGGCGTGGAGGTATGAAGAAAAGCTAAAAAGAGGAGAAGGAAGTGAGATAGCAAGAGAATGCTTAGAGGAAATAGAAAAACGGGAAAGGGAGGGGGAAGAGCGATTGTCGAAATGGGAGAAGGAGAGAAAAGACAGGAAAGAGAAAGGAAGAAAAGGGAGAGAGGAAAATGGGACGGAGGTGGCAGGATATGAGAAGGTAGAGAATGAGGACAGGAGGGAACAGGAGGAGGAAAGAGAGGAGAGGATTAGGGAGTCAGCGTATAATAGGTGGTACAGGGAGGTAAGGACCGGGGGGGTACCAAAATACCTAAGTGCAGGCTGGGCAGAGGAAAGGTATAGCAGAATAGCAAGGTATAGGTTGGGGAACGAGATGAGGGAAGGGAAATACTGGGAGGAGGAGGAGGAAAGGACATGCAGAATGTGCGGAAGAGAAGAAGAGACGTGGGAACACGTGTTGGATAGGTGCAAGGGGGAAACAGTAGAGAGTAAGGGGATAGGGGAGAGGATAAGAGAAATATTGAGTGAGGAGGGGGGAGGAGAAGAGTGGATGAAAGAAATGAACGAAGCAAGAGAACGCAAGAAAAAGGAGGAACAGGGAAACGGGGAGGGGGAAGAGGAAAGAAGGGAGTGAAAGAAGGAATGGAATGAATGGAGAGGAAACGGAAGTCGGGAGAAGGAGGGAAGGAGAGGAGAGGAGAGAAGGGCATTAGATAACTAGAGAATAGGAAAACGAAATGTACAAAGGAGAGAAAGAAAGGCGGCGAGGAAAATGTAAGGGCGAGCGAGCGTGCGAGCGAGAGGCGAGGAAAAAGAAAAAGCGGAGTAGAAAATAAGACGTAGAATAAAGAAAATGTAAATAGAATAAGGTAGACAATAAGTAGTAGATAAGGTAGAATAAGATCATAGCGTAAGGAAATGTAAATAGAGAAAGTGTAAAGAGCGAGAAACGGGAGGCTTGTAACCCTAAGGGGAAGCAATAAAGAATTACAATATACAATACAATACAATACATTGGAGATGAGAGCCATATAAATAACAATAAATTTCATATTGTTTATTGCAAAATTCGAATTTTTTCGTACGTGTGAAAGTTTTTCCTCCGAAAATTTTTAATCGATTGAGATGAAAATTTACATGCACGTGGAGGATGGGAAATTAGCGAATACATATTTTTTGTTTTTCCGATATCTCACAATTAAGGGGTTGTAACTACCCTTCGATTTTTGAGGCAAGAGCAGTAGATAAACAGGGCCGGTTCTGGATCAACGCGTGTTAGTGCACACGTACACGTCACACATACACACCGACTTCCACGGCGCGGGGGGGGGGGGGGGCATCTCGAATATTCCACGACACCATGGCGGCGGGGGGGGGCACCTCGAATATTCCACGACACCATGGCGGCGGCGGGAGGGGGGGGGGGGCATCAACCGCGCGTTACCCCATATTTCTTAGCCGAATTGTTTGTTTAAATTGTTTATTTAAGTTTGTCTAATAAATATTCTTGACATGAGATATGAGGTGTTAGTTATCCGATCTTACTTAGCCGTACGGTTTATTTAAAAAGTGTCGGATAAATATTCTTTCACATCGATGACCAATATCGGATATCAACAACAGCGGCTATATTGTTTATTCAACAGCCGAATGTCAGATAAATAATGTTTTGACGCTATGTCTTACGCGATATATTTCGTCGCATAAATATTCTTTGATACCGCCGAACAGCAGATTTTTTTCAGAGAAGGTAGGGAGTGGGTTTATGGCTACATACCGATGACGGGGTCTCATCGAGAAAATTCTCACGACGAGTTTTAATAAACAGAATTTTTCTCATCTATAGCTCCGGTGCAGCTGCATATGAGTATCCCATATCTTTTAATGTTCGACGTGTTAGAACGTGTCGTTGTGACGGAACAAGCAGAGCAGTATGAATGCTACGAGTTGCTCAATATTTCTTAATTGCGCTGTTTATTCAAAGTACGCTCGAACTCTTTGGGGTGGCGTTCGATGACGACGGCTTAAACATTAGCTATCCTTCTCTTTCACAAATCTTAGAAAGAGAAAGAGAGAGAGAGGGAGAGAGAGAGAGAGAGAGATGTTTATTCCGTACTCTGGATACAAGATCCCTAAGAGTACCGTGCAGTAAAAATCAGACGACAATTATATAGAAAGGGTCTTCACTCCCATGCAAACTCATACTCATTCGCATATTAATTAAAGTAGCAAAATAGAATAGTAGCAGTAGTCTAGTACAATAGAATAGCATAGATTAAAGAATAAAGTGATGCAGGATAAAATTAATAGAGCAGATAGATGTCGTAATTCACGCCTGATTCATCTTCGCCAATAGCTGAGCATACAGCGCCGCCTTGAACGTTGTCAGCGAGGCACACCGCCGAACGTCTTCTGGCAGTGCATTCCACGTCTTGCTGGCCACCACAACGAAGGAACGCATGAAATACTCCGTCCGTCCGGTGGGTACCACAAAGTCACCGACTCTATGTCGCTGCCGAAGGTGACGCCCTGCTCCTTCATCGCGCTGTACTAACCACTGTAGCAGGTATTGTGGCTGCCCATTCGCCTTCAGCGCATAAATTAAGGACGCCAGAAGATATACCCGCCGATCTGCAACTTTCAGCCATCCCATCTCCTGGTAATGCGGTGTAATGTGCTCGTATCTACGCGCGCCAGTGACGAAACGCACGCAATTGTTTAGCGCTTTCTGGAGCACCTTGTCCAGCTCGGCCGTAAGCCCTGTTAGTAACAGGCAGCCGTAGTCTAGATGTGGCAACACCAAAGACGCGGCCAATGTTCGTCGGATCGCGACCGGCAAACTGCCACGGCACGACCGTAGCTGGTAGACCACTCGGTTCATCTTCCCGGCAACCCTTGAGATCTGCTCGCGCCAAGAAAGGGTGTTGTCCATGAATATTCCTAGACACACAACCGACGAGGAGAATGGCACGGCTTCCGATTCGACTGAGATCGCAGGGAGCTGCATCGACGCCAATAAATTGATATAAAAGGCCGAGCCTAACACAATCGCTCTGGTCTTAGATGCATTAAGCCGTAAGCCACATGACGCCGACCACTCGCAGACCGCTCCAATATTCCGATTCACCCGCGCGATTCCATCCGCCATATCACCGGTTCTACAGTGTAGGTATATTTGTAGGTCGTCGGCATAAAAACTGTAGCGGCATTCCTTCAGCCTTTCACCTAGTCCCCGCACAAATATGGTGAACAAGAGGGGTCCTAGGACAGATCCTTGAGGCACCCCGGCCTGCACCATCCCCCACGACGATCTGCACCCCTGACTGCCGCAGACGGCTTGCTGACGGTTGCCCAAGTAGTCGGTAAACCAAGCGTTTACACTTGGTGAAAAGTTTAGCGACTGCAGCTGCTGTAGCAGCGCATTGTGTGGGACGCTATCGAAGGCCTTCGAGAAGTCAAACAAGACCAGCACCATGACCATGTAATTGTCCACTGCTTCCCGCGCATCCTCAACCACGCGCAGCAGCGCAGTCTGGGTGCTGTGATGTCGCCTGAATGCCGATTGATACGGGTCTCGAAAACCCTTCTCATCCAGATAGCTTCCCACCTGGTCCGATACAATGCGCTCCAATATTTTCGAAAAGCAGCACAGTAACGCAATCGGCCGATAGTCTCCAGCAGTTGCTGGCACTTTCACCTTAGGTATTGGCCGCACTAGCGCACGCTTCCAGCTCAAAGGGAAAACCGAATGTATGAGCAGGTGATTGAGAAGATGCAGCACCGGCTCACCAATCACCGGCCACGCCATTCGTACCATTGTCACCGATATTCCATCCGTTCCTACGGCCTCAGTGGAGATCCGCGACAGCGCTTTACACAGCACCACAGGGGTGATGTGCGCAAAATAAAACGCTCGGTCGTCGAACGGCCGTTCTTCGAGCCGAGTATGACCCACATCGTCACTACGGCGACTGGCTGACAAGAAATGGCAGTTTAGTTCTTCAGGCGACACAGCCAACTCCAATGCGGAGCGGCGAGTAGGCAAAATACCCAGCTTGCGGATCGTTCGCCACATACACGCCGGAGTTCTCGTCACTGATAGGCACGCAAGATAATATTTGTGCCTCGCCATCACTATCTCCCTCTGTACCTCATTCCTCATACGTTGAAAACGAGCCCACAGATGCGGCGGCTTATTTGCACGCTTCCCAATTGCCCGACGAAGCCGATCTCTCCTTCGCATCCGTTCACGCAGCTCCTGCGTCAGCCACGGTGCAGGTTGCCTGCGAGCGTGCACCTCCCTCACTGGCGCATGCACGTCAAAGGCTGCGACCACAGCATCCGTAAGCATCCTCACTTTCGCATCTCCAGAGACTTCATCATAAAATGAGCCCCAATCATACGCAGCCAGATCATGCAGGAGACAATTTTCATCGACAGCACTGTAGTTGCGACACACAATTTTCTCCGGACATCGCCGGGGCACCTTCACGTCGTATGTTACGAAGATCAGATCATGGTTGGAGAGAAAAGGCATCGCATATTGGCCATACTGCAGAGAGAGAGAGAGAGAGAGAGAGAGAGAGAGAGAACATATCCCTAATTCTGGTGTATCTATTAACGTGCAGTATCGTTCGCATCGCACGGTTTTGCGCTATTTGCAGCTTTCCGATGTCTGTTTTTCCCATATTTATTATCATCGTGGAGCAATACTCAAAATGCGGTGCTATTATTGTTTTATATATTAGGCACCGGGTGTATGGTGTAAGGTTGTTCCCTATCCTGCTGAGGAAGCTTGTCTTTCCAACTTTCTTCACTATATAATTACAGTGTTCCTTGAATCTCATTCGGTCATCCAGTATGACTCCCAGATATTTCATTTTTGACACCCTTTCGAGTGCGTTTCCATCTTTGCTTATTATCCTAATTTCCCTAGGTATGTTTTTCCTAATACTCCTTATCAGCATGTATTTCGTTTTTCTCTCATTGAGTTTCAGCTTATTCTTACATAACCATTTTTCCAGTTTTTCCAGTGATGTTTGGAGTTTTGTTTCTATCTCTCCTACACTCTCTCCAGTTACAAATATCATCGTATCGTCAGCGAACAGTTTAACTGTTGATTCTTCCGTTTTCACTTGAACGATGTCATTTATATACAGCGTGAAGAGTATTGGGCCCAGCACCGAGCTTTGGGGTACTCCGTGTGACGTACGTTCCTTTCTTGACGTTGTTTGATTTACTTTTACTTGTTGATACCGTCCCTGCAAGTACGACCTAAACCAGCTCAAGACTTTCCCCTTCATGCCATACTGTTCCAATTTGTTGATCAACTTCTCCCTATCAATCGTTTCGAAAGCTCTTTTGAGATCCATAAATATCACTCCAACCATTTTCCTGTTAGCAATCGTTGCTTTCCATTGGTCCAGCACCACCTGAATTGCCGTTTCACATGAGTGGTTTTTTCGGAATCCGGATTGGTGTTCTATCAGTATGTTATTTTTTTCAATGAAATTATCGAGCTGTTTTTTTACAACGAGTTCCAGTACTTTCTCGTATGTTGGTAGAACATTTATTGGCCTGTACTCACTTGCCACCCGCGTATTAGGCACTTTCGGCATAGTTGTGATTATTGATGTCTTCCATTGGTTTGGACATCTTCCTTCTTCTAATGACAAATTAATTACCTCCAGTAGCTCTTTGTGTATCACGTTATATATTTCTTTTAAAACTGCCGTAGTTATTCCCTCTTCAGTTCCATTCGTCATAGACATTTGCTGTATCAACTGAGTTAGCTCTTGCTGTGACACAGTCTCGAATTCCTCCCACGAATTTGTTATATTATTTATTATGGCGTCCTCTCTTCCTTGATAACTGTTGCTGTCATTAGTGTTATCATTGTCGTCTATGCTCAGTAGTATTTCTGAGATACTTCTTATGAAATACCTATTAAATTTATCCGCTGTCTCCAGGTTTTCATTCAAATATTTATCTTCTTCTCCAAATTTTACCTCTTCGTATTTCATATTTCGACTAGCTCCGCCCTTAATTATCTCTTTCAGTTTTTTCCACATTTCTTGGGAGTTATGCTTATTCTTATCAATCATTTGTCCGTAATAAAATTTCTTTTGATTCCTGATTGCCGTTACTACTTGGTTCCTATACATTCTGTATTCTTCCCAGTCTGTTCTGTTATTTGTTCGTGTTGCTCGTTTATATGCTGTGTCCCTTTTGTTTGTGATGTCCCTGATCTCTACAGTATACCATTTCTTGTCAACCCATCTACTCGGTATTCTAAATTTCTTCCTGGGTGCGATGATGTCCAGTGTTCTTACTATATCCTCTACTAACTTCGTTGCTCTTCCCTCTGTTTTATGCTGCATGTTTTCTCCGCTTCTTTTGTCCCATACTTGCTTGAATTTCTCCGCCGTTATGTTCTTCTTGTTTCTTGCTATAAAATCTCTTTGGGTGTTATAGTCCTCATTTTTCTTGAGCAGCATGAGTATCCAGGCATGGTCCGTTATTACTGGTGTTTTTTTCACACATACTCTCTGTCGGTTGTTAGAGAACAGTAGGTCTATGATGGTTCGGCTTTTCCCAGTGATTCTCGTGGGCTCTTTCACATATTGCTTTATTCCCATAGCCAGTAATTCGTTTTCCAGTTTTTTTGCGTAAAATCTTGCCGCTGCTATATCTATATTAAAATCCCCTAATATCACAAATTCTCCTTTTCTATTTAGTTCTTCACTCAGCTCTACTATAAATTCTATAAATACTGCATCCGATTCGCTCGGTGAGTGATAAATTACTGCAATGGCGCCCGTAAATAGTCTTCCAGCCTCTATCCATATTACTGCACTCCAGAAATTCCCTACTACTTTCTTCTTAAGTAACACCCTATATTTAATCTGTTCTTTTATATATATTACTACTCCTCCAGTACTTCTTGTTTCACTGTCGCATCTTACCGCCTCATATCCTTCTATTGTGATTTCGGAATCTTCTATCTCTTCAGTCAGTCTAGTCTCCGTTAACGCTACTATTTTTTTTTATTTTTTTGAATATCTGCATTTCTAATTCATCCTTGTGTGCTATCAGACTTCTAGTGTTTGAGCATATAATAATGTGGTTTCCTTCTCGTATTCGTTGCTATTTATCGTCCCCTTGTCTCTTATTCTTTTCTTCCGCCATTTTCCATAGATATGTGGGGCAGTTTTTATCTACCGCTTCATGATCGTCCTTGATGTTGTTATTGTTGTATCTTCTAATTCTTTCTTTGCAGTTAATACATTTTTTTATAGTCGCGTTACATTTATCTCCTCTATGATTTCCTGCACAGTGTTGGCATGTTTCCTCTTTTCTGCAATGCTTTGCCATATGGTTATATCCCCAGCACTTGTAACATCTAAGTACACTCACAAAGTCATATACTTTACATTTTCTCCATCCTAGGTTTAGTTTCCCTTTGTTTAATAGTATTTTGTGTGTTTCTATGTTCGTTTCTACTATAATGCTCCCAACTTCTCCCCTTCTCGTTTCTTTCCCTTCCGTATCTACTTTAGTTGTTGCTCTTTTTAGTATTTTTAGGTGAAGTTCTTCTGCTCCCTCCGTCAGCTCGTTTTGGACTATGATCGTGTCTATTACAGATTGATCAATGAGTTCCATTTCTTCCCGGTCTATTCCAATCACTTTGATCTTGGGTTGCTTTGACTTTGGTATTATTGTTTCGAAGTCCTTTCCCATTACTATTTCTACTGAGTTTTTTAATCTCTGTACTTCTTTGTCACTATCGCAGCCTATTATTATTTTTCCTTTATTTCCTTTTGTCATTTTAGATACTCCTACCGGTAATGTATTTATTTTTATTTTTTCGAGTACTGTACTTTTACTTACTGAACTTTCCTGACTTTCCTTCGGTTTCACGATTAGTATACTCTCCGTCTTTTTTCCTTTTGTTGCTTCTACGTAACTTTTCGATTCATTTCTCTGTTCGTTACTGTGGGTTTTATTCACTTTTGCTACAGCCTTTTTTATTTGTTCCAATTCTTGACGGATCCCTACCATTTCAATTTTTACTGCCTCATTAACGATTTTTCTTATTTCCTCCCTCCGTAAACTTTTATCTTTCAGTCCTTTAACTATTTGCAGTATCTTTTCAATACTATCTTCCATGGTTTCACTGTTTTTACTATTTTGTTGTTTCACCGCGTTCGCCTCTTTTTCTTTGTCGCCTTTGTACTCTATTAATTCTCTTTTCCCCTTGCACTTTATTAGCTCACCGTCTGCACTGTACACCTTGTGTTTAAAGTCACATCCCGGATGAAAACTTTTTAGACAGGGTATACATCTAATTGCCTCTTTTCGAATGTCCTTCTTACATGCCTTGCATTCCCATTCATCCATCCCTCTCACTATAATATCCCGCTTATTATTATTCACTTAGTGCGTCGGTCTCTGTCTTCTTGTCAGTCGGTAGCACTTCCCCATTCGATGGTCGCTAAACGCAGTACCTGATGTTGACACTGGTCTCGCTCCGGTTTCAATCGGTTCTTCTTCCTTACTCAGAGGGAGACGTTCTCTGGACTGTATCACAACGCGATTTACAGCGTCTTCGTCGGCAATCTAGGGGTCTCTATAGCAGATGTGGCGCGATAATTAATGATGAATCCCGTGAGGTGCCGTGCCAATCGCCGGAGCCGATGACGATTGATACTGGCGTGCGTAGATCTATGTGGAATCAATCGATGGGTAAGCGCATGCGTGTTGATCTCAGGACCAGCTTTCCGAGACTGCGGAATAACTGCCGTCTTCTCAGAACCAGGTTAGGAATTGTGTGAACTTTAGAATCGACAAATTCGTCACCATCCGCTCGGTAATCGAAGAATTATTTTGGCTTTCGATGTATAGCTTTTTAGTGCATACTTTGATCTGCAACAAAACACGCCCGAGGGCAGGCCAGCGGCAGAAATATGGCGGTAGTAGAACGTGCAGTGTACTTACCAGAGACAGAGAGACAGAGAGACATAGAGACAGAGAGACAGAGAGACAGAGAGACAGACTCAGACTTTTTTTTAGCAGTTCTCGTTCTACGGAATGTTATTACTACGTTTCCTGCCTGTCTAGTTTGTCTGTCGCCTTCACTTCCCACTAGTGCTATTTTATTGCTTAACGCCATGGGTGCCATGTTATTTAGTATTTTAAAAATTAATACTCCCACATTATAACGTAATCGTTGCCTTACTGACATAAATTGCAGCGCTTGCAGCATGTCCTCAACTTTGGTGTATCGATTGCACTGTAAAATAACTCGCATGGCACGGTTTTGGGCTACCTGCAGTTGATTCAGTTGCGTTTCGCCCATCCCAACTAATAACGTAGCACAATACTCAAAATGTGGCGCTATGATGGATTTATATACCATGCACCTAGTATACGCTGATATAAAGTTACCTATTCTATTTAAAAAACTAGTCTTCTTACCTATTTTCTTAAGCATATACTCGCAGTGATCTTTTAATTGCAGTTTGTCGTCAATCATTACACCAAGATATTTCATTTTATCCACACGTTGTAATTCAATTCCGTCAGAGCATTTTAATCTGATATTACCTCTCTGTTCCTTCCTTACACTTCTGATTACCATGTACTTTGTTTTGCTCGCATTCATTTTTAGCTTATTCACACACATCCAATCTTCTATTATACTGAATGCCATAGTCATTTTCCTCTCTAGTTCTTCACTACCTTCCCCGCTTACATACAGGGTGGCCCACATAACTCTTAACAGCTGAATATTTCGGAAACTATTTGTCCAATCAAAAAGTTGTTTATGACAAAGTTTTATGCTTTCGAGAGGCCTTTCTAACTACAAAAATATGAAGTTACCCCCTGCCCCCATAAAGGGGGGCAGGGGGTAACTTTGCAATTTCAACCGGGACCCCCTATCTGACAAAAAATCACATCTGACAACAAAATGTTTCAAATAAAATTTATTTGTTTTTTCTCGTAGAATCCAATCATCTAATATTTTATAGGGGGTCCCGTTTGAAATTGTAAAGTTACCCCCTGCCCCCAATAAAGGGGGGCAGGGAGTAACTTCATATTTATATAGTTAGAAAGGCCCCTCAAAAGCATAAAACTTTCTCATAAACAACTTTTTGATTGGACAAATAGTTTCCGAAATATTCAGCTGTTAAGAGTTATGTGGGCCACCCGGTATAATAGCGTATCATCTGCGAACATTTTTACATTGCACTCTTCTGGGCAAAATTTTACTATATCATTTATATATATTATAAATAGTAAAGGTCCTAATACCGACCCTTGCGGGACTCCACATTCTGTTTTCACACATTTTGACCATTGATCGTTAAATCTCACCTGTTGTGATCTGTTACTTATCTACAAGGAAACGTTGTCAGGTGTATCTCGCCGATTTCGATGAAATTTGGCATGGTCATAGAACGGACAAAAATAGGCGACACGTATTTTTTTATACGTGCCAAGATTGATTTTGAAGGGGTGAAACGCACCCTCGAAAATCGGGGTATTTTTCGTTTTTCGTCGGTAACTTTTGAACAATAGGAGATATGAAAAAATTTCAAATTGCAACAATATTTATTTTTTTGCGTACTATACACTGGATATGAGAACGGTGCAGATAACAACAAATTTCATATTGTTTATTGCAAATATGCAATTTTTTCAAACGTATCTCAGAGAGTTCTTAACCGATTGGGATGCAAATTTGCATACGGGAAGAGGGTGACAAAATAAAGTTTACGTATTTTTTTTGTTTTTCCGATATCTGATAATTAAGGGTTTAAAACTACCCTTCGATTTTATACTCAACTGCATTATATAATCAGCTGGTCTTTTGCCATTCCGGGCTAAATTCACGTTAATATAAATTCGTTTGAATACACGAGTACATATTTGTAAATACCACTCACCCCCCACCCCAATCATCCCCCTCCCAAACGTTCAACGTTCTTACCGCGCGGCATGGATGAAAATTTGTAGAAATAAAATGGGTTACACTCGAAGTTCAATCAGTCCAAATAATCGATACAACTTTCACTGTTTTGGCTTAAGGTAGTCCTAGCGTTGGAGTGGGGGATTAAAATTTTATTCCCGTTTTTTCTCACATTGGAAGTGGACCAAGCGTTGAAGTTCATTAAGAAAAGTTGTTGCAAATCGACTAAAGAACAACATACTCAAAATTGAAATTAATCCTACGGAAAGTTTATTTGTTATACAATAAACAAAATCATGAATTTTTTTTCCACAAGATTTGTTATAAAAACTAATCGAAGCTTCTTTGATGTCATGTAAAAATGTGTGCAAAATTTCAACAGGCTTCGTCGAGCAAATGATCGAGATACTCGTTGTATAATGTTGCGATATTTAACACGGGCTCTTATGGGAGATTGCGAAAAGTGACGATTTTCAAGAATAAATATCGTGATTTTTGAGTCGATAAAGGTCCCTGAAATTTTACACATATATAGATATGATATCAAAGAACGTTTCTGCAAATTTTCAGTGAAATCTAACGGAAACGCTGTAACGATAGGACTACCTTAACATTACCCTTAAGGGGGCAACTCAAAACTTTGTTCATTCGTGAACGGGCGGAGATAAAAAAAAGTGTATAGGGACAAAACGTTCTGTTCTTCGACTACTAGACGTTCGTGATAATAATTATGAATATAACAACAAATGGCATATTATTTATTGCAATAATTCTTGAATAATTGGATAAAAATCACTCTTTAATTGTTCATTCATATCGGTACAGAAATAGGTAAGTCTTTCGCTATTACGGAATAATGTCTTACTTCGGAAAGAAACTGGATTACTATGGTATTTTTACGAAAAGTCTGTTCGGCACATACTGCCTTTGAAGATTAAAATATAATAGGAACGCTTTAATAACCATTTGAACAGTAAATTTGTTATGGATTATACGTATTACAATAATGATAGTCGTGATAAAAGTGTTTGAAACACAGAGATTTTTTACACCACGCACAAGTGTGTGCATATTTAAAAAGGTTTATAAATCTTGAAGAAGAAAATTGGTTGTGTGTTTCCGACGTATCGAAAATGCTATCTGCAGATATTATAATATACAATATTATACAACTACGACGTTAATTTGCACTTGAGAGATAATATTGTTAAATTACAATCTCGTACACACAACCAGTTTTCTTCTCCACGATTTATAAACCTTTTTAAATATGCGTGGCATAAAAGCGGTTACGTATTATAGAAGAAAGACCACCAATGTTCGAAAATCCGGTACAATTCTGCTTTTCACAAAATGCACCGATATGCGACATATGCGGCAAAGCAGCTGTTCTCACTTGTGCGTGGTGTAAAAAATCTCTGTGTTTCAAACACTTTTATCACGACTATCATTATTGTAATACGTATAATCCATAACCAATTTACTGTTAAAATGGTTATTAAAGCGTTCCGATTATATTTTAATCTTCAAAGGCAGTATGTGCCGAACAGACTTTTTCGTAAAAATACCATAGTAATCCAGTTTCTTTCCGAGGTAAGACATTATTCCGTAATAGCGAAAGACTTACCTATTTCTGTACCGATATGAATGAACAATTAAAGAGTGATTTTTATCCAATTATTCAAGAATTATTGCAATAAATAATATGCCATTTGTTGTTATATTCATAATTATTATCACGAACGTCTAGTAGTCGAAGAGCAGAACGTTTTGTCCCTATGCACTTCTTTTTTATCTCCGCCCGTTCACGAATGAACAAAGTTTTGAGTTGCCCCCTTAAGGGTAATGTTAAGCCAAAACAGTGAAATTTGTATCGATTATTTGAACTGATTGAACTTCGAGTGTAACCCATTTTATTTCTACAAATTTTCATCCATGCCGCGCGGTAAGAACGTTGAACGGTCGGGAGGGGGTTGATTGGGGGTGGGGGGTGAGTGGCATTTACAAATATGTACTCGTGTATTCAAACGAATTTATATTAACGTGAATTTAACTCGGAATGGCAAAAGGCCAGCTGATTATACGATGAAGTTGAGTAAAATGTCGAAGGGTAGTTTTAACCCCTTAATTATGAGATATTGGATAAGCAAAAAAACACCCCAATTTTATTTTGTTACCCTGTACCCGTATGCAAATTTGCATCCATACCGCGCGGTACGAACTTTGAACGGTTCGGAGGGGGACGATTGGGGGTGAGGGGTGGGTGGCATTTACAAATATGTATTCGGGTATTCAAACGAATTTATATTAACGTGAATTTAGCCCGGAATGGCAAAAGACCAGCTGATTATACAATGCAGTTGAGCATAAAATCGAAGTATAGTTTTAACCCCTTAATTATGAGATATCGGAAAAACAAAAAAAACACGTAAACTTTATTTTGTCACCCTCTACCCGTATGCAAATTTGCATCGCAATCGGTTAAGAATTCTCTGAGATACGTATGAAAAAATTGCATATTTGCAATAAACAATATGAAATTTGTTGTTATCTGCACTATTCTCATATCCAGTGTATAATACGCGAAAAAATAAATATTGTTGCAATTTGAAATTTTTTCATATCTCCTATTGTTCAAAAGTTACCGACGAAAAACGAAAAATACCCCTATTTTAGAGGGTGCGTTTCACCCCTTCAAAATCAATCTTGGCACGTATAAAAAAATACGTGTCGCCTATTTTTGTCCGTTCTATGACCATGCCAAATTTCATCGAAATCGGCGAGATACACCTGACACCGTTTCCTTGTTAGATATGTTCTAAACCACTGCAACACCATTCCTCTCATTCCATATTGATCTAATTTTTCTAATAGTCTTGTTCTATCTACTGTCTCAAACGCTCGTTTCAGATCTATGAATATTACTCCTACCATTTTTCCTTCACTAATTATTATCGTCCACTCATCGATATCACTTTGAATCGCAGTCTCGCACGAGTGATTTCTTCTAAATCCTGATTGGTGTTCTGTTAAAATAGCATTACTGTGTAAGTAATTTTCTATTTGTTCCTTAACAACTAACTCTAGAACTTTCTCATAAATTGGTAGTATATTAATTGGCCTATAATTACTTGCTTTCTTCGGTTTTTCTATTTTCGGAATCGGTATTATCGTGGATGTTTTCCATCCCTCCGGGCATGTGCCTATTATTAATGAATCGTTTATTACCCTTAATAGTTCCTTCTTTATCATGTGAAAGCTCATTTTCAATATATCACTAAGTAGTTAAACAAGGCCGGTTTTGGACTAACGCGTGTTAGTGCACACGTACACGTCACACGTACACACTCACACATACACACCGACTTTCGGGGCGGGGGGGGGGCATCTCGCATACTCCACGCCACCACGGTGGGGGGGCATCGCGAATACTCCACAACACCATCGCGGTGCGGGGGGGGGGCATCAGGCATGAGGTATGAGCACGGATATAGGAATAAGGGGATGGAGTCATAACCGCGGGGGGTGAAGCTGGCTCGCGGCGGGGGGGAATATGGTCACGTGGTTCTTTTGGTGCCGCATTGCTGATTGGCTCTAGTATAAATGCGCGAAGTTTAAATAGGAGATATGCAGTTTGCTTACAATTATAAATTCGTATGATAAAATATTTTAAGCAAAATGCAGAAACAGGATGTTTTGTTTATAAATCAATATAGAAATGTTAATAATGTCATATAAATGCATATGTATCGTGATAACATATATATTCGTGTGTATAACATAAATATGAAGAACATCTACTTTTTGGTTATGTGCTTAATGCAATATGAATATCCTTCCAGACAAGATTGTGTGCATTCGTAAGATGCATAGAGAGGCAACTTTGGACTTAAATATTTCACAGCAAAATCTTTTTTTAATCAATTTTATTTATACATACATTCATTGTCCTTTAAACAAAATTAGCTTATTAAACGTATGCCGCATGCTCATTGACGTGTCTACAACTTGTTGCGTAATAAAATGTAATCTTATTTTAATGTATCTATTACATATTGAACGTATCAAATGAACAATGTGATTATCGAGAAAACTTTGTTCTGATGTATGACTTTCTAAATTTGTAAATAAATTATGTCCAATAAACTTGTCTAAAACTTTAACTGTTAAGTAAGCAGCAGTAAATTGCTTATTCATGTATGTACCGCCACTTTCATGTAACGCATTTCTAACAATTTTTTCACATATCTGACAAATTTTTATTACATCATTGGATGGATATGTTAACCGGCCTCTATCTTTATAAGCAATTAAGCTACCACTAAGCATAGTTTTACTTGATTTCAATGCTTCTATACATTGATTGCATAAAATAGTTTTCTGTAATTGCATGACAACATATCCAGCGATATATACTGTCACTTCTCTTGCAAATTCAGATAAATTTCTTAAATCTGCTATAAAATCATGATCATTTATGTTATCGTCAGCTACAAATGTATCATCTTCAAGACGATGTAATCCACTAGACAATCGAATAACATTTTCTGAATTAACAGTCTTATTGAAAGATGATACATGTAATATAGAAATTTCTTCTAAGGCTACGCAATTTCCGTTGGAAATATTTCTTAGTTGACAATGTACTAATATCTTTTTCATGGTAGATTGAAATTGCCGCGATGTTGGATTATTGTTGCCACCTCCTTGTGCTCTTACACAACCAAATAGAAGCTCAATATGATCTTGATTTAATTTATAAAACGGAATATATTTTAATACATCCTTTTCTTGACACCAAATTTTGTATAAAATTTGAGCACTATTTATGCATATTAAAAATCCAAGGAATCCAGTTTTTCTGCGATTTTTATACAAAAAATCTCCGTTAGTTGTTCTCAAAGATGTTATATAAATTTTGCAAGTTTCTAATCTATCTGTAAATATTCTAATATTTTCCGAGCACAACGCTTTTTTAAAACCTGATTGTTTCATATTTTTTGAGTTTAATATATCAAATAAGTCGTTAAAAACATTTAAAAATTTTATCGTGGCTTCAGCATATTTAAAACCAACCAATTGTAAGATATCCTTACAATATCGCAATGAGTCTGCAACAGATCGACTTAGTGTCTGTGCAGCTAATCTTACTTTCATTTTGTGCTTATTGTAATTCATGTGTGCTGTTCGTAATTTATTTCCCAGATGCATTCCTTCTGTTGCTTGTAAATTGTGGAGTTTTTCAAGATATTCCCATTTGACATTTGTATTATCTTCATCAATAAAATTTTTTAAATCCCCAAATGCATTTCGTATTAATTTCAACATATGACATGGATCTGGAAATATTACCACTGGTTCAGTTGTAACAGGATGTTGAAATGTTGTCTGCAAAGAGAAAACATTACTAAAATTACATCCTAATTGTTGCATCATAGCAAAGTTGGTAGCTGTACCATCACAAGTAACACACACAATCTGCATGCCAGCATCGTGCAAAGAAGAAATGCATTGCAAAGTGAGATTCTTTTTTTGTTCTGCATTTATTTTGTCAACTAAGAAATAAGCCAATGGAATTTTCCACGAACCATTTATGCATACAACCATAAATACCAATGCGTCTTTTGCAAGAGTCATATCAGAACTACTTATATCTTCACCCATATCAACATATCCATTGTATTTTTTGCCATCGTATTCTAAATGTTTACGGATAGCCATCTCATCAAATATTAATGATCCAAACAATTGATAATCGACACTATTTGCTCGTTGCTTGATAGTATTTAGAACTTCTGACATTATGCCAGGCTTTCCTTCAATACTTTGATACCATTTTGAGATTGTTTTGCTATGTGGTAAGCAATTATCAAATTCTTGACGTACATATTCGTAAGCTTTTGGTGAATAGTAATGTAAGGTTAGAGCAAATGATCTAAGTTGATTATCAAATTGTTTGCGTCCAAATTTTCCCTTACTTTTTAGAAATTGTCGTTCTAATATTTTAGAATTTGCTCCGCCTACGTCTTGCAATATTTGTAATTCTTCAGCTCCCAATATATTATTTTTCTTCAGCGAGTCAAGAATTGTTTCGAAAGAAATAATCCGTGATTCCTTTCGTCGAATATTTTGTTGCAGGACTTTTACTTTTTTACAATAATAGTCCTTTGTACCCCTCAATTTTTCCCGAAGGCTTCGTTTCTCAGGAGAGTTGTGTTTTCTCTTCGGTGAAACACTTGTTGATCGAGTCACAACTAAAACATATTAAATATGATGTATAAAAGAATGTCAATTTTAGAAAGTTATTTGTTAAATATAAATATTCCTTACAGTGACTACATCCAGGGATAGGAGATGTGGCTCGATCTATTTTAGTAGCTGTAGTAGTTATAGTACTTGGTTCGTCATTGGAAATAATTGTTTCAACAACAGGTTCTAAATAAATAAAGAATATATGTATGTACATTACATAAAGCCGACGTCACACGATGTACGTTTTCGTGTATGATTGCTAGCTTGTATACTGCTCTGTTTGCTCCTGTGCATGCTAGCATGTATCATTTCGATGTAAGTTTTGGTGCATTCAAATGAAGATTGCATTGGCTTAGTTTACACCGAACGTGTTTAGTACGTATCAACTAGTAAGTTCTAGCTTATCAGCCAATACATTTGTTTAATAAGAATTTACTATATGATACATTCGATACTAAAGGCGTTCGGAGTAACCTAGGTCAATAGCTACCTATAAGGAATCATACACGAAAACGTACATTATATATAACAGCATATATTTGATACCTATATATGGTACTACATTTGGCCGAAGTCTCCTCGTATCACCCGAAACATCGAAAGCATCTTCAGGGAAATGTGCGGAACAAATTCTACTTCCAACTGGAATTGACTCTGCATTTAATCCCAGTATATCAGACCAAAGCTTTTTGGTTTTTTCATATTTTGGAAATCTATAAGAAAATAATTAGATGTGTGACTTTTATATTACATTATATCGAATTTCGATAATATAATACTATCATTTAATTATATGTACTAATGAAATATAACCTATCTTACCGGTGATAAGATATATTTATGTTCCTTTCTTGTTTTTTTCCCAAAATTGGACGGCTTATTGTGCGATTTTTGCAATTTTTCACAATGCACAGTGGCATTGTAATACACAAATATTTTACGTATATGTAAAATTTTTTCTTTCCGTAACGACCACTTACTCCGTATTCGGACACACTAATTTTACTTTATCTCACTCTTACTCGATCAAAATAAAGATGTTGCACTTGCGCACATTCTGCTCGATTACAACCAATCACCAATGCGGCACCAAAAGTACCACGTGACTACTCTCCTCCGCCCGCGCAAGCAGCTTCACTCCCCTCGCCTAAAGTAGAGGTTTATGCTCCATCCCCTTATTCCTATATCCGTGGGTATGAGTTACCCCATGTTTCTTAGCCGAATTGTTTATTTAAAGTGTCTGATAAATATTCTTTGATATCACCGACTAATATCCGATTTCAATACAGGCAATCGTATTATTTATTCGATGGCCGAGTGTGGGATAAATAACTTATTCCGCGAAGGATGTAATAAATTAGAGGGGGGTTGATCTGGTGTGTCACGCGATTGACCAACGGATAAATAATTTTTGAAGCGACGCGTTACACGATATATTTCGTTGGATAAATAATTCTCACGATGAGTTCCATAAGCGATGTTTTATTTTTTCATCCATAGCTCCGGTGCAGCCGCTCGAACGTTTGGTTGAGTGAGGCATGCGAGCGCTCGATATCTTGTAATGTTCGACGTGTTAGAACGTGTCGCTGTGACGGTACAGGCAGAGCGGTATAGTATCGAGTAACACCTCACCAAAACGTTTTATCATAAACAATGACGATGGCCGAGAACTCGCCATCTCTCTCTCTCTTTTTCACAAACCTTAGAAAGAGAAAGAGAGCGGCAGCATTACCACATTATTTGATCGTCTCACATCCCGCGTAGAAATGATTTATTGTATTGGAAGAAGTGAACGGAGAAGAATCGAAAGAACATTGAGTGTGAGCGTTAATAATGGATATACGCGATCGCGATAGAATCGATTTTCTTTGTCAATATATTATTTTTAAAATACAAATGTGCGCGGTGCTACCAGTTTTAATTAAACTCAAGGTTTTCAATGACGATGATGTAAATTTGCCGATTTGGAGAGTAAGTATAAATAATATTCTTCTTTATTTCGAAAAATTGTCTTTGCTAAATATTATGATTGTTTTCAGAGGAGGATACATTGTAAATCCATAGCGCAAGATATCGTACTAACGATAAAGACACGAGGACCATACGCATACGACAAATTTATACAAGCATTACGTCAAACGGGTCACAATGATGAAGCCAAACTTCTTGAAAATGCCAGACTTATAGATGATATCAAATCATTTAAATTATTAATACAATTGCTACCAATCGCAATTAATTGGATTATGGAAATCATTAGCGATCAGAACAGGTTAGAAGCTGTTAAACTCAAATATATCCCGCAAATTCAATCTATTTAGTTTTTGAATGTTTTCAATCATGAATGTAATTTATCCGTTTTTTAATGTTGGTTCCAGGTTACTATGAAATAATCACAAAGGTTTTCATTCCATGAGAGCGGACGATAACACACACCCGAGTCCAAATCATGCCCGCTATAAACACGACGTTGACTGCAATAGCTTTGGATCTCGACAGCACAATGATGATTACTGAATTAGAAGAAATAATGGGGCAACTCAACTTCATTGACGACTGAACCATCTTAATTGATATTAACATGAACGCGAGATGCTGCATAATATTTTTTTCACTTGTAATTCATTCTTATAATTCATTTATATATACTTACATATTTTTTCTTGTGTATTTTCATATGTACTCATTCTAAATATATTTTCTCTCGAATAAAAATAAAAACATGTTACAAATATCTATGGTCTTATACAATTTTTTATTCAATATGATGTTTTTTTTTAGTTGATATTACACTCAGTATAACATTCGTTATTACTTACAAAAATTATTACATTTGAACAAATTCAATATGATTATATACAGTTCCATGCGCGCGTAAAGCCAATCCGTTTTCATGAGACGCACGAATCATCTCCTTGAACAGATCTTCATTTGCCAGAATCGGTTTGGTCATCCGGGCTGGTAGAAAAACCGTACAAGTTTTTTCCAAATCCATGACGACTCTGTCGCCGTACTTGGTTTTTGCAACTCGTATATCAGTTATTGGATACGCCTCCTGGGGTGACAATTCGTACAGCTTTTTGATTGGGAGAAAACCAGCCAACAGACCCACTTTGTTGATTTCGCATAAATTCATGCTGATCTAAAAAATAAATTTTTCCATAAAATGTTATCGTTAATACTCGAAATTATGAGAGCATATAACTCGAGAGACAAAAATGTTTAATACGAACCTGCAGTTTTTTCACGATGATGCTTCAAAAGTTATTTCTCCAAATTTGTCTACCAGCGATTGAGTTCGCGATCGTGCGATAATTATTTTTTTCACTCGTCGAATATTTCGTAATAATTGTTTAATGCGGATTAACAATTCGCGTCTCTTCAACGATAATACCTTTGGATGCAATGACTTTTGACTGTGCCGCATGAAGATTGATGCAACGACTGATTGGAACAGTCGTGAGTGCGTCTCATTTATACCGAATTAAATCTTCCATCTCATTTTAGTGACTAATTCTTAATTATTATTATTATTTCACTATGGGAATGCTATGAGGGAATAAAGCTGTGACAAGTTGAGACGAGTCGAGACGAGTCGAGATGTTTCCATTGTGGGGAACCATCGAACATTATTTGAATCGTTTTCGTCGGTGTATAGGGTATTCAAAATATAGCAAACACACATGATATGTATTAAAATCTTTTATTTTCAAGGAAAAATACACTTAATTCTCGGGGAATTTTGGGCGAAGCCAATATTTTAGAGCTAGAACATTTTTGCTAGCGCAATTGAACTTTGATGAATACTTGTGATATGATCAATTAGTGCGTACGGTTTTCTGCAATTTCTTTAACGATGGACACTCGAGATTATCAAGATTGATTATGAGCCCGGGCCAACCATTCAAAAAATTCGTCAACCATTCGCTCTTCTCCGGGCCCTTAACATAAATTACTCGTGCATCGCGCAAAATGTTTTGAAGAATTCCGTTTATAGCATTATAGGGTATGGCACCATAGTTCCATGGTAGACCATGATAATTATTTGTCAACCAAGCATTTGTACATCTGTATTTAACCGGCAAATCAATCCATACGCATGGTGGTTCGAAGAAAAGCGTTGACGGTGTTCGATTGGAATCCGTTAAAGAAATAACAGAAAATTCTTTTAACACAAATTCGTTCGAGGGTTTTTTGAAACCTTGCAAGTCAACCACGTACTCCATCTCGGATACAACTGATTCCAATAACCGTCACGTCCGATTTATAACAAACATTCATTATGCCCCCCCCCCCCCCCCCCCCCGTCCCCCTAAAACTTATGAATATAGTAATAATAAAAACGATAAAAAGTAAAAAGAAGAATATATAACTCTACAAACGAACGCGTTCTTACACTATTTTTTTAACATTACCGCTGATGGGGTTATACTCAACAATACGGTCATGTAAAATTAAACAATAAGCCGAGGTTTGAGCGGGAAAAGGATTTACAGATTCGAATTCGAGGCGAATATCGACGGGGCCTGATTTCAACGATTCGTTCTGCTTCGAACAATCGATAACAATTAGCGGCGCGTATTTCAAAAAGTCACCTTTGTTTATGAGTGGTTCGGGCTCCTTCTCGTAATAAGAAGACTGGAAATTTGCATACATTTCATAGAGCAAAGCATACTGATTGCGACTAATGTCGAGATTCAAGTTCCCATACGGATAACTCTGTGAATTTAAAAAGAGTTTAACATCTCGAACATGACAATGATCAAAATGACTCGCATTCTTAAGAGCATTATTTTTTCGCGCTGTTTGAAAACCGACGATTACGTATCGAGGTTTTTCGAGTTGAGTAGAAGTTTTTACTACCCAAACGTGTTTCGAGGAAGCCGGCAATAGAGGGTACTCGTACAATTCCCACGTGCGAAAACTTATTGGGATGGGTGTATCTTTAGCTATGTAATTTAGCAGCTGAATTTTTCGTTCATCAGAGACCTTGATATACGGTATCATCCATTCAATTTTCGATAAAATAATCTTAAATTCTTCCGGGGCAGCAGCCCCTTCCTGTCGAGTCCGTATGACTGCGTTCGTGTCGGTGTTTGCTCTCGTCAATATCAGCTCGTGCTTGGCATTGATGATAATTTTGCGATAGTCCTCGGCAAAACCCAATAACATACTCAGCGGCATCGAGATATCAAAGTATCCAGAAGCGTCAGTTATTTGTAGCTCTTCCTCCATGGGTACCCAACCAGCGTTTTCCATTATCGATGTTTGACTAGGATTCTGAGACACATAATTTTTCATGACGCTCGTAAGACCAACATTTTTACATCGGTCAATCTCGATGGCGTTCAGCTCGTAGCGTATGTCTTCGAATAAGTGACAGATGGCATTGGTGACCAACGTTGTGCTCGTGGTTGGAGTTTGTCCATCGGCTCGCGTCAATCTACCGCTAACGTGCAGGGAGCTCTTGCTGGGCAACAGACACAAATCCTGATGCTGCACGGCGATACGAATTTCATCGCTGTTATTGAAGGTTGCCGAGGCGAATGGTTGATGACCGTGTATCTCGTAATGCGCAATAGCATCATCAAACATCACGGGTTTTTGTATTTTTAAGATTTCCGCCATGGTATGAAGCAAGCAATTGTGATGCAACAAGAACTTATTTTTGTTATTTTTTTTGAAGTTTCAGACCCAGACTCTTGAGATATCGAATATTCTGAGGTGTTAGCTCCTTGCGGGGTGTTCGACGAATGTTTCGTTCGAGGCATGGTCGTTGAAATTTATACCCTTGTCCGCTCTTTGATCCGAAAACAATTCCCATTTTTTTAGGATTTTATGTGTAGTCGGATCGTCGTTAACTCGCCGCTCAAATTCACCAACTCACCGTCTTGATCGACAATTTTCAACTGTAGATTGTGTATCGATTTAACTGTAACTGGGAGATAGGCGATGTGCGAGGGTATTTCGATAATTTTATACCCCGGCGGTACAGAGGGAAAAAATTCGTGAATCGTGTGAACTCGTTGCCCGTTGATGTATGCTCCCGAGGTTATGTTACACTCGACTCGTAGAGAATTTATCTTGAGAATAGTAACCGGTAAATCGGATTTATGTGTAATATTAGCGGAAAGGATGCGTGGTGTAAAACCCAGCAGTCGACCAATAGAATCACTCGGTTCGAAATTTATCTCAAGATTGCTTTTAATTTCACTGCATAGAGTATTATTATTGGGTTTGAGAATGACGTTGATATTACTGTCGGAGAGTACTTTTTGCAGATAGCTCTCAATATCCTCAATTTCGTAGCTCCCAGTCGGTATGGTGATAATCTCCGCGCCCACGTAAAATTTGTTATTTGTCTCGTCTATATTGGGAATCGAATTGAAGGTTAGCAGTTCAAGGAGACCCAGAGTATAATGTTTGTGCGGTGACAATTCGATGGGGGGAAAATAATGAGCTTCGAGTATGGAAGATGTGCCTGACAATGTCAATGTAAAAGATTCATCTATCGCGTCTAGCACTCGACTGATACCGCGATTCGTATAACCAGCCATTTTATAACTCTTCGTTGAGGAACTTGAGACACAGATGTCCACACACTACTGTATCATAGTCTTGATATTTTTGATAATTGTAATTTACAATGCTACCAACATCGAGGTATTTTATTAAATCGGGTGGTGGTTGAAGATCACCGAAACTGTCGAAGTACATTACTTTTTTGTTCTTTTTCGCGTATGCGACCCAATGTGAGCCTGGACCATCTTTATCATCAAGATTGACGATAGCTGATTCGTATTTTCGAGGCCCATCCTCGGGTAGCGCATTTCTCATGTAAACGCCACGAAAATGTGGAATTTTCATGACTCTAGCGAACTTTGATAAATCAGCGTCGGTGAGCGCTCGGTGTGGTAGCCTTAGTCGTTTTTTACATTAAGACCCATACCGCTTTTGTATGGTTTAAGATAAAGTCCCTTTCCCAACGCTATACTCTCCATCGTCTTGTCGTGACGTTTACTCTCTTCGAGAGTATGTTTCGCGGCCTCGGCATCATTCACAGCTTTAGCAATGCCCGCGGCGCCACCAGCGAGAGCTCCGGTAGCGCTCAACCCCACGAAAATGGGTATAAGAAAGGGCAAAAAACCACCAATTTTTGGAGGTACAGGCAAAATGCGTGGCGATTGGACGTTTTTCTTGCCACCAGCATTTTTTACAGCTGCGCGTACGCCAGTGAGAGCTGATTTCACTGCGTTCGTACCGGGAATCATCGATGTTTTCGCTGCTCGGATAATACTCTTTATCGAGACTTTTTTCACTCGAGGCTTCCTCTTCATCCTTATCTTCCCCCCAGCACCCATACCGAGCTTAGTTTTAGTCTTCATCAAATTCGCAATACCCCAAGCTGTAGCTTTTTCACTAAAACTGACGTCTTTTGCAAAAACACGTCTCCAAGCTTTATCCTCGAGAACTCGATCCGCGGCGTGTCGAGCGTCGATGTTTTCACGATTTTTCGAATACGCGATATCGTGCTCTTTACAAGCAGCGTCGAGCGCGTTTATTCTCGAATCACCTCGTTCGAGTCTCTTTTTCAATTTAGTGCCAGGACCACAATATTGATAACCAGGTACATGCAGTTCAATCGGAAGCTTATTGATGAGATTGTTGACGAGCCCATCCCCGTGCACGATCATTACTCGATGAAGAATAGTCGTAGACTGAGAAATTTTATTTTGAATAGCTTATTTATCAGTATTGTGCATCCGCGGATTTTCAAAATCGAATTTTATTTTATTCAGCAGCGTAGTCATTCCCCATAAAACGTACAAACTGATACTGAGATAATCGTTCTCGATGCCAGTCATATTTATAAAAGGGTTCGCCCGTGTCTCGAGACGTCAGTTATTCTCGAGATGAGGTTCCACAACCAATCGATCAAATTACCTACAAACATTTTTGATGATCTCGTGCAAGATGAGGATAGGAGGGCAGGGAGGAGGCGTCATGGGGAATTGTTGCCATGTAGTGTACGCGCAGTATTTTGCGGTCCATCCAATTGCGGAAAGACTAACGCACTCCTTACCCTCATTACCCATCCGCATGGTTTGAGATTTGAGAATGTTTATGTGTATTCAAAATCTTTGAAGCAACCAAAGTACACATTTCTCAAACGTCTGCTCGAATCTGTGAAAGGGGTGAAATATTTTCCTTTCGCTGATCACGAGCAAGTCATCAAACCCGAGGAGGCTGGATCGAATTCGATTATGATTTTCGATGATATTGCCTGTGAAAAACAGGACAACGTGAGAGCATTTTTCTGCATAGGACGACACAGAGATGTAACATAGACTGCTTTTACTTGTGTCAAACGTACGCACGCATTCCGAAACATCTCGTGCGCGATAACACTAACCTATTGGTACTCTTTAAGCAGGATGAAATGAATTTGAAGCATGTGTATGACGATCACGTAAATACCGATATGTCGTACGCGCAATTCAAAAGTTTATGCTCAAAGTGCTGGAACGACGATAAGTATGGGTTCGTGGTGATAGACAAGGATAGAGAATTAAATAAGGGGCGTTACAGAAAGGGGTTCGATTGCTTTATAAATTTGTAGTTTTCAACATTATCGCGCAGTTACAGTTTAGCCTTAAAAGCGTCAATATGCACAAAGCCGAGCTAAACAAGGAGAAACATATTTTGCGCCAAATCGCGAGTGCGAGCGATGCGATTCGTCGGAAGCATAGAATGTTGAAATTGGGAAAAATAACCGCTGAGAGAAAAATGGAGGAAGTTTTTAGGCCGGTAGTAGCTCCGTTGCAAAAACTAGTGGATCAGTCATCACCGTCGCCGATAAAACAGGAATCAACTATTAAGAAAGAACTAAATGTCGAAGCATCTATGAAAAAAGAGGATAAAGATATAGATAATGAGGATGATCGGTTTGAACAAGCGTTTGAAACGGCTCACGGGGATACCTCGGAAGAGAATATCAGTATCGACGAGGATATTAATATGGATTTGTCGCAAAATTACTTGAGAATGTTTGCGACGAAGGATATGAAAGAATTGGACACGTCGTATGGAGTGCGGAAGTTACAGGAAGATCGTTTAATGATTGGAAATTCACCAATTACGTTCGAGCAAAATATTATTCGTGTCGGTGATAAGACTTATAATCAAAGTGAGGGCTTACTCGAGTTGATATTTAAAAAATCACCCGATGAATCCATCGTAACGGCGAATGATATGGAAAATTATGGTAAAATCCTCAACTCGACGAACGCTTACAGAAAACATTACATCAGCGATCATGCAATTCGCGAGGATAAAAGCGTGAAATTCAAAAATATAATTGCGCAAATTATCGCATCACCATTGAGAAAATCTGTACCAAAGAGACACTCGGAACGATTGGGTAAAGGGTTGCCGCGATTCAAAATTGTTAGAAGAAACAGTAGTCTGGATTACGTTTATTGGGACGATCCCAACGAATTAGTCGACAGGTTAAGACTCCTCTTTGCCTCCCAATCACCCGGAAATTTTGGTCGTTCGAATGAGATCGTCTTCATCATCGAGGAATTACGCGAGGCTGAGATCGTTTATTAATGCCGATTAACGAGTATTCGAGCGCAGTCTTATCACAACCGTCAAAATGAGCGTTGATGTGTTTGGTCATCATTTGAGAAAGAGTAGAAATGCTGATACCGGTGGCGGTCAAGGTCCTCCTGGAGAAGGCTTTAAAATCACCGCCGATGGTCAATATGATATGGTTAATCGAAGATTATGTAATTTAGGTGCTCCCGCTGGGGAGCACGATGCTGTATCCGTGAGAGTGATGCATGCTGCTATCGAGGAGGAATTTAGACTTATTTACAACGTTACATCCGCCATGCGAAATAGTATCGATGAATCTGAAACAATGCTTCAAGTCCTCGAATCGAAATTTCAAGAACACGAGAAACATCTGCGGGCGAATGAGGCATCGGTACAAGAACTTGTTGCGCGCGATTCTGAGCTTATTACTCGTTTAGACGAGCAGCTGAGATCACACGAAATTAATGCGACATATGCTATACAAAATCTGAAAACGCGAATCGAGATTCTCGAAAAATCGACTTTACGTAACTCGCAAATGTTGTCCGATCGTCTTGGATTAACTGTGACAGATCATGGAAAAGCAGACGATAGCCGATGAACTCCATAAACCAGCACGGAAAAATTATCCCCGGCGTCATGTTGATATACGCAGATTGGACGAGACGTGGCAGGCTGATCTCGTTGATATGTCGGCGTATGGGCAGTACAATAATGGCCACAAATACCTACTGACAATTATCGATATTTTTTCAAAGTATGCTTGGGTTGTACCAACGAAGACGAAAAGTGGTAAGGATGTGTCGAGTGCCATGGCGTCGATTCTTAAACTTGGTCGTACCCCACAAAAATTGCACGTCGATCGTGGTAAAGAATTTTATAACAGTGAATTCAAGACTCTGCTCCAACGATACGGAATCACACTGTACTCCACCTTCAGTAATATGAAAGCATCGATATGTGAACGTTTTAATCGCACGCTCAAGGATAAAATGTGGAAAGAATTTTCCCTACGTGGATCGTACAAGTGGATCGATATACTCAAAAATTTGATCACCAATTACAATAATTCTAAACATCGTACCATAAAGATGAGGCCTCGCGACGTTACCGCTCGAAATGAAAAGAATATCTTGCTACATGTTTATCGAAAATCAAAAGTTAATAGAACGCGAAAGATAAAATTCAAAATTGGTGATAAAGTACGAATAAGCAAGTATAAGCACGTTTTCGAAAAAGGTTATACACCAAACTGGACAGCGGAAATATTCGTCATAAGCAAAGTCATACATACCGATCCTGTAACGTACAAGTTGCAAGATTATCAAGACCAACCGATCGAGGGCGGCTTCTACCAGGAAGAACTCGCACCAGTCAAATATCCAAATACTTACCTTGTGGAAAAAGTTATTCGGAAACATGGAAATAAATTACTTGTAAAATGGTTAGGTTTTGATAATTCGCACAATAGCTGGATAAACAAATCTGATTTGTAATTTTTTTATTTATATCATAAGATTTTTAATCAATACAAATAATAAACGAATTAAAAAAATGGTTTTATACTTCATTTTCAAACATGATTAGTACAGTGAAAATATATAATGTTTATTCACTTTTGATATTAAATCGATGAACTATTTGTTCGTAGTTACACAGTTTCTTCACATTTATCCACCCCTTCGACTCCACGCATGGACATATTTTCACGGTGGTATCACAATTGATATATGTCATCGAGGTGATGGTTTCAGCGATTGGATGTTGTATTATTTTTTTCACTTTCTTCTGCGTTGACGAACGTGGTGTAACGAATCCAAGCTTTCGTTTCGCGATCCATTTCTCAAGCTCACCACTTCTAATGCCGCGAGTATGATCGGCTGCCCAGGCTTCTCGTGATCCACAGAATTTGGTGGAATTTCCATATTCCCAGTCCTCAGGTTGACAATGGGGGCAGGCACCCTCATAATCCTCAGAATCGAAGACGTGTATGAATTTGTGTCGATTTTTATTGGCGCACTTTCTAGCCCAAATTAGCCAAGTATTGGCATAACAGTAGGGATGAGGTCGCGACATACTACCTCTCAAATACGGGTGAAGTCTCAAATTGAAATTGAATTGAATGCTGCAGCGCGTTTAAATATTCTTTTCTCTGCTGTAGTGGGAGATGTATCATATAAACAAAACTTCGTAGTCGTGTCGATTACATGTTGCGAGATTATCAAGACCAACCGATCGAGGGCGGCTTCTACCAGGAAGAACTCGCACCGTTAAATATCCAAATACTTACCTTGTGGAAAAAGTTATTCGAAAACGTGGAAATAAAATGTTTGTAAAATGGTTAGGTTTTGACAGTTCGCACAATAGTTGGATAAATAAATCTGATTTGTAATTTTTGTTTATATCATAAATTTTATTCAATAGAAATAAAGGAATTTTTTAAAAGTAGGTTTATAATTTATTTCCCCACATAATTAATAAGATAATATAAGTTTTATTTATATACAATGATACATTTTATAAACTATTTACACATCTATAATACGTTTTATAATTGTATACCCCATGGAAGAGTATCAGTCGTATTTGGACATATTATTCGCTTATCATCATTCCAACTTAGAGCTATTTTTTTCTGCCTCACAGTTTCGACATTGTGATTTTTGCTGCGAATTAAATTTTGATTTCTCATTAAAATTTGATTGTCGAAGAGACATCGTTTATAATCGTCAAATGTTATCGTTTTCAGCGTAGCTCTCTTCACACCTTTCGCACGCATTTTGGTCGAGTTTTGCACTCTAAAACTATACATTTTGGCTCTTAATCCGACAAATTCTTGCATAATTTGGCCATTATTTTCATCCTTCATGAGGCCCAAAACTTTCTTATTAACTAACTGCATACCATACACATTGTCTGCCGAATAATCGGATGTGTCAAACCTATGAATGTCATGTTTCATAATTTCGTATATATCGGGAGTCTCTATGTGATAGAGTAAACTGTCGGTATCAGTGTACATTAGTTTAGCTTGATCATCAAAAGTTTGTTTTATATAATTGTAATGAAAGTCATAAATGTATGTTTTCGCCATATCAAGAATACAAAAACCAGTATATATAGGTTTGTTAAATTTTACTTGAGCACGTGTCAATTCGATAATAACAGTCTCCTCGTCGAGTATGGTGCAGCTATGAAACGTTGGTTTTTCTATGAGCAATCGAGCCCCATACCTGCCATCCCATTTAGTAATGAGTCGTACATCGCGATGGTTTCTTACATTTTCCATGGTTTTATCAAAAACCGCGTTATTCATGAGTTTGTAGAAATTTTTTTGAAAATCATTTGTGGATTTTTTTCGTAAGTTGTTGTTCAAATCAATGCATTTCTGCAGCCATGGATGTTGTTGAAATTTAAGAGTTCTGTAAATTTTAACGAGTTTTAAGCCCAAATTCATGTATTGCTTCAAATTTTGATAGTGTATGATGTATCGATTTTTCGGATATAGCGTTGTCATTAATTTTGTTTGCTTACTGCCAGGCGGTACATAGGGTTCAGGCGCCAGAGGTAAGTCTTTGTGCAGTGCGTGTAATTCTTGCGGATACTCTAAATTAACTTCGAAAATATATCCTATGGCATTGTCATCGGGAATATCGCGTGGATCTATCGACTCTTCCTCTTCCCCCACCCCTCGAAAGACCCAGTAGGAAGGTATTGGCTCATTGCTGCACCATACGAATTATTTACATCGTAATACATAAGATATGTTTCAGGCTTGTTTGGATCGAATGCTGCTCCCATATAACGATTATTTGCTTTTGCATATCGATTCGAACACGGTGACAATCCGCCTCGAATACCTCTTTCTATAAACATTAGCATATCTACATCCGTCAAGAGCTCGAGCTTCACACCCGTAGATTTTAGCGCAGCATCAAAAACCAATCCGGGAGCAGTATAATAATGCAACGGATCAAGGTCATATGTCATTTTACATTTTAGTTGGAAATTTTCAAAAATGTCAGCTAAAAGAAGAACATCAGTTTTTAAATAAAGATCCGAATATTCTCCCAAGGTTTTCACATTAAAAACTTCCCACACTGTGCATGCGTGAGAATACTCGGCGTCCCATATGTCTTCACCCTTTAATTGTGAATAAAAATTTTGTTTCGTCGGTAATTCAGTCTCGTCAAGTCTTTCCCAACTGTCCACGTAATCATAAGGAAAAACTCCTTTTCTCGTTAATAAATCGAATTCTTGTACATAATCACAATGCTTACTCGTGATTAGCTTTTCATTGTTACTAAGATGCGACGCTAAGCTCTCGACACTCGACGGCATAAATCTGAATGAATCTACGAATCGATAATCTATGACAGTACCCTTGACACTCTTCGTGAATGATATGTAATTTTCCATATGTACCGGCAAAAGTTTGATCGACCCTTCAAATTGGTTGGCAAGCGCTTTAATTAAAAAATGTGAGTCGTAGCCTGATAAATTATGAAACACGACTGGAACGGTATGTGAGTTTTTAAAATTTAAATTACACCCTTCATGCGCTGCACCTTGATATTTACCCGAAAAATAACAATGATCACGATGCTTGATATCTTCGGGAGCAAATGGTTTTTCACAAATATGACAATTTTTCGCAAAAAGGAAGTCCATGTTTTCATCGTGACTCATCGGATTCATTCGCTTGATCGATTTCAAGCTTGCGTTCAACGGTGTAGCTATTTCTTTTAATTCTTTGACAAACCATTCAATACAATCCTTGTTACGATAAATTTTTAATTTTGATAGAGAATCATCGAAACTACATTTTAAATAATATGCAATACTGTATGGGATATGTTCCTGATAGGCGTTCGTATTTGCATAATCTTTCGGCGTGATTGGATTCAAGATGCATTCAAGATCTGCGTAAATTGTGAATGGAACGTCTATTTTATGTTTATAATTTTTGAATTTCAGAATTGAATCCTCACCGCTTGGCATAATGATTCTCGTCTTATTTAAAACTGTGCAATCAACGCTATGTTTTTCAAGTCCACTTTTCCTATTAAAATGAGACAAACAACGATCACAGAGCCATGCACGGTGATCGTGTTTGGAAATCTGCGAGCTTACCAAATGTGAAAGATTTTTTATCCAAGCAAAATGATAAACTGTATTGACGTTTATTCCTAGCTCTTCATGACTATCTTCGGTATTTGCTTCATGCACGAGCAGGTGAATCGTAGGCCTATCGGGTTTTTTACGGCTAACGTGAATGGGTATTACTTCATTACGACGCTTTTTACCCTTATCGCGTTCAAGTCCATACACATTGATTGTCAAATTGTTCATTTTTTCAAATTTCGCAATATCTTTCAATCGCATAGGAAAGTCTATACCTTCATACTTTAATACTGTGCTGAAGTGAGGATATGAAGTCGGACGAGTTGCATGTGATGAGGTTGGATGAAGAGCTGCGGTGATGGCCCATAGGAAACAGTAGGGGTCGTCGTTTTGGATGTTGACGACTGCTTTCTTATTTTGAATATCACGTGGAAGTTCGATGAATATTGACAATCCTCCGCGTAATGGTGCATGTTTGTTGATATTCACGGTCAAATTGATGATTTCTACCATTGACCAGCCCGAATCTTTTTCTTGAAAGTCTTCGACTTTCGCGAGTAGTTTTTCTACTAGTTCTGTGTGCCACTGCTTAAAATTTATCGTTGGGTATATTTCATCGCTTCGCGTGTTGAAAAATTTAATCTCCTCGATGACGTCAGCATTTTTCGTAATTGAAAATTTGCATGCAAGAACACAATTCACTTTGACACTGTTGTCCTTTAACATAATGTTTTTCAATCTTCTGACGATCAAATTTTGTGAATCTACGAGAAAACGTTTCACATCTTTATGTCCGAGATTGATCACTATTCCGGTACGAATGCTTGATCCGAAAGCCGTCACGGAATCTTCCCACTGAACTCTATCACGTTGTCGCGAAACACCTGCACCAACTTTTTGCAAAGATTTAATTTTCACATTTATGGTTTTGAGAATTCCGATTCTCGCGGAAATACGATTTTTCTCTCCCAGAGTTGTGGCGGTTTTCAATAGGTTGCTCAAAAGTCTAATATTTGTGTGCTCATTGTTTAACCATTGTTCACTATCGCGCACCGAGAACTTGTCTTTGAGCGATTCATACGCTCTCTCCATAATTCGAATCAACTTCTGACATTCTTTTGACTCCATTATGTTATACGCAAAAAATTACATGTGAGATATTATTCAGGCTTGGGGATAGAACACACAATGATCTAAGCCCTTTGCCTGCATGGTTCTTTATAAGAGGGACAATCAAATAATGTGGCAATGCTGCCGCTCTCTCTGTCTCTCCTCCTAAGGTTTGCGAAAGAGAAGGATGGCTAATTTTTGGGCCGTCGTCATTGTTTATCATAAAACGTCTTGGAGGAGTGTTAACCGATATCCTAGATATCGCAGCTACCTCGTTTCTCTTTCTAAGGTTTGTGAAAAAGAGAGAGATGGCGAATTCTCGGCCATCGTCATTGTTTATGATAAAACGTTTTGGCGAGGTGTCACTTGATACCATACCGCTCTGCCTGTACCGTCACAGCGACACGTTCTAACACGTCGAACATTACAAGATATCGAACGCTCGTATGCCTCACTCACCCAAACGTTCGAGCGGCTGCATCGGAGCTATGGATGAAAAAATAAAACATCGCTTATGGAACTCATCGTGAGAGTCGTCTCGATATGCCCGAATTTTCTCTAAAAAATCCGCCGGTCGGTGGTATCAAAGAATTGTTATTTATCCAACGAAATATATCGTGTAACGCGTCGCTTAAAAAATTATTTATCCGTTGGTCAATCGCGTGACACACCCCATCAACCCCCCTCTAATTTATTACATCCTTCGCGGAATAAGTTATTTATCCCACACTCGGCCATCGAATAAATAATACGATTGCCTGTATTGAAATCGGATATTAGTCGGTGATATCAAAGAATATTTATCAGACCCTTTAAATAAACAATTCGGCTAAGAAATATGGGGTAATTCATACCTCATGCCTGATGCCCCCCCCCCGGAAGTCGGTGTGTATGTGTGGGTGTGTACGTGTGACGTATACGTGTGCACTAACACGCGTTAGTCCAGAACCGGCCTTGTTTAACTACTTCACTAGATATTCCCTCATCTGTCCTCTTCTTTTGTGGCAAAGCCATTACAATTTCTTCTAGTTTCTGTATATTTATCACTTCAAAATTTTCAATCGTACCGCTATTTTCTGTTACATACATAGTTTTTGTACTTTCACTGCCATTTTTTCTTATAGATTGTATTATCTCTTTAATACTCTGTATATAAAATATATTAAATTTATTTGCTAAAGTACAATCTTCTATATTCTCTAGTATTTCAAAATCTATATTACTGATTTCACTTGTACCTGTGGCCTCTCCTCTTATAACTTCTTTTAAAGTCCTCCACATTAATACAGGATCATTTTTGTTGTTATCTATCATGTTCTCATAGTATTCTTTCTTTTTCTTTCTAATCATTTTAACTACCTCATTTCTTTCCTTTTTTAACTGCGACCACTCTTGTTCATTTCCCGTATTTACCGCTCTCGCGTATGCCTCATCTCTTGCGTTTGTAGCTGTTCTTATCTCGTCCGAATACCATTTCTTCCCTTCCCATATCTTTGGAATTTTAAATTTTCTCTTTGGTGCTATATTATCTAATGCCGCTACCATATTTTGAACAAACTTTTCTGCTCTTTCATGTATCTCTAAATTATCCCTTCGTTCCAACCCTTCCTCAACTGCATATATGTAGAAATTCCTCTATCTGAAAATTACTGAAATCTCTACTAATAAATTCTCTATATTTTTCGCTACTACTACTTCCATTAAGTTCAACGCTTATCCATAAATGATCTGTTATCCTTGGTTTGTCATATACATTACATTTCACTTTCGTGTTAGCGAAAACTAAATCTATCAAAGTTTGGCTATTTTTGGTAATCCTCGTCGGTTTGTTTACATATTGTTTCATACCTAAGCACTGCATTTCATTAATTATTTTTTTCGCATAAAATATATCTGTCATTAAGTTTATATTAAAATCACCTATCATTATGCATTGATTTTTCGCTACTAGGAGATCCACTACATCCTCCAAGAATCTTATGAAATCGCCATCTGATGCGCTCGGTGAATGGTACACGACTATTATCGCGCCTTTGTATATCTTATCTTTCATCTCGACTGCTATGCACCAGCAATTTGATACTATTTTTACACTCATTACTACTTCATATTTGATATCGTTTCTTATGTATATCATTACGCCACCTGTATTTCTCCCCTCCCCGTCGCATCTGGCTAAACTGTATCCCTGCATATTCACTTCACTGTCTTCGATGTCCGGAATGAGTCTCGTCTCCGATAACGCCACCACAGCAGGATTCGTTCTCTTCATATATTCTTAAATTTCGTCTTTGTGCGCCATAATACTCTGCGAATTCGTGTATACCATCGCGTTATTCCATGGTTGCTATTTAGTCGATTCCCATCCGGTTTTCTTCTTCTCCTCCTCCAGTGCTCTGATAAAGGTCGGACATTTCCTGCTTAGCCCATCATGCTCGTCATTTATCTTTATATTCTATGCTTTACTCTTGTGCATACAGTTTACACATCTAAACTTTGATTCCTTACAGTCACTTCCTTTGTGATTTCCAGCACATTTATGATATGTTTCTTCTCGTTTGCAGTTCTTTGCTATGTGGTAGTACCCCCAGCATTTAAAGCATCTCTTGACACTGTGATGTTCAAACACACGACACTTCCTCCATCCGATATTTAATTTTTCTCTTCTCAGGATTAGCTCCCGGATCTTTTCATCGACTTCCAGTATCAGAGATCCATTGTCTTTTCTTCCACTTCTCATCCGTGTATTGACCTCTTCTCTCCCTTTCATCATCCTTTTTACTATTTTTACGTCAGATTCCTCTTCGATTTTATTTTGCTTCTTGATCGTGTCAATTAGGCTTTCATCATCCATCTGTATTTCTTCTTCTCCAACATTTACAACTTTTATTTTTGGTTTTGTCCCTTTCGGTTCTGTGACCTTGAAGTTGTCGCCTAACTTCTCTTTCACTGTGTCTTGCAGCTTTTCTATCTCCCTTTCACTCTCGCATCCAAGAATAATCGCTCCATTATTTCCTTTCTTCATTTTTGTTATTCCTACTTCCAGCTTCTTTATATCTATCTTTTCTTTTACCATTTTCTTGGTCGTTTCACTTTCCTGCTCCTTTCTCGGTTGTATTATTAGAATGCTTTCTTTCTTCTTACTTTTTACTGCTTCACTGTAGCTTCCACTTCCAGTAGTTTTCTCCTGCATATGAGGCATTTCGCATGAAGTCATCCAGCCTAAAACATAAAAGTTTTTTAATCGTCTTGAAATTTTTATGGTCGATAGTCCTATTGATAGTGAAGCTTCAGAAAAAATTTTAAGGCTCTAGCTGAAATAGTTGCCTAGCAATAGGGGCTCAAATTTGTACCATATTGGCCGTCGTGGCAACATTCCCAGGTTTGTATCTTCCCGAAAAATATAGCGATTTTAAAAAGTCAGGAGTGATTTTTAAAGCATTTTCTGCGTACTTTAAGAATATATTTTTTATTTTTAATAAAATTAATAAGTTCATAACAATTTTTTAAGGTTAATGTTAAAAATGACTTTTTCTCAAAGATCGACATCTTCGATTTTTATAAAAAAAATTTATAAAATAGTAGGTTTCTTTCTGAATAAAAAAGTATATAATGTCCAAGATGAATCCTACTGTATCTCCAAAACTAAGGTCCGGCCCATCTTGGACATTATATACTTTTTTGTTCAGAAAGAACCCTGCTATTTTATAAATTTTTTTATAAAAATCGAAGGTGTCGATCTTTGAGAAAAAGTCATTTTTAACATTAACCTTAAAGAATTGTTCTGAACTTATTAATTTTATTAAAAATAAAAAATATATTCTTAAAGTACGCAGAAAATGCTTTAAAAATCAGTCCTGAATTTTTTAAGTTGGAATATTTCTGGGTTACATTCGAACTCAAGCCCGAACGTAGCCTGGAGGGTCGCCGCGCGACACTATGTGAAGCGCCCGCTCGCTGATAAATCCTACTGCATCTCCGAAACTAAGGTCCGGCCCATCTTGGACATTATATACTTTTTTATTCAGAAAGAACCCTACTATTTTATAAATTTTTTCTATAAAAATCGAAGATGTCGATCTTTGAGAAAAAGTCATTTTTAACATTAACCTTAAAAAATTGTTAGGAACTTATTAACTTTATTAAAAATAAAAAATATATTCTTAAAGTACGCAGAAAATGCTTTAAAAATCAGTCCTGAATTTTTTTAATTGGAATATTTCTCGGCTACATTCGAACTCAAGCCCGAACGTAGCCTGGAGTGTCGCCGCGCGACACTACGCGAAGCGCCCGCTCGCTGGTAAATCCTACTGTACCCCGAAACAAAGGTCCGGCCCATCTTGGACATTATATACTTTTTTGTTCAGAAAGAACCCTACTATTTTATACATTTTTTTAATAAAAATCGAAGATGTCGATCTTTGAGAAAAATTCATTTTTAACATTAACCTTAAAAAATTGTTATGAACTTATTAATTTTATTAAAAATAAAAAATATATTCTTAAAGTACGCAGAAAATGCTTTAAAAATCACTCCTGACTTTTTAAAATCGCTATATTTGTCGGGAAGATACAAACCTGGGAATGTTGCCACGACGGCCAATATGGTACAAATTTGAGCCCCTATTGCTAGGCAACTATTTGAGCTAGAGCCTTAAAATTTTTGCTGGAAGAAGCTTCACTATCAATAGGACTATCGACCATAAACATTTCAAGACGATTAAAAAACTTTTATGTTTTAGGCTGGATGACTTCATGCGTGTTCAGGAAAGTGCGTAGTGTCGGGAGTCCATGCGAGAGGTCAGCAGGTCTCGGCCTTTGACTCTCGGGTGGACTCGGCCGTACTCGCGCGTAACGAGATCTCCCCCCACTCATCAATCGAACAACTACATCGATTTCCGGCATCTTTACTTCTAGTTCGGCTTCTACTGAAAACGGATCTTCGACACGCGCTTCAACCCAGTTTATTCTTACACATAATTCGACTTCGGCTATTCTTTCTATTCAGTTCTGTGCGATTCTGTGGACTATTTTCGAACCGGCTTTCCTTCGTGGACATTCCCTTTGATTTATTGTAGTGAAATTCTATACGATCCCTTATCACGACAACGGCTTTTCTAAACGGACTAATTCTAACGGCCACGCGGTCGCGAGTGACGCTGCCGCCATTAATCGGCTCGCACGCCGGTACATCATCATTGTGTAATTTATCGTATTATAATAAACATTGTTATATATTTTTGTTAATTCTTCCGGTCTCCTCAACTAGTTTTCTTTCGCCAGTTCACCGTTCACTGTGTTTCTCCGTTCCCTCACTTCCCCTTAAACCAGATCCCGGGTCTGCTCCCACCTTTGCAGAGATTTAATGGTCCTTCGAGCCGGATCTAGGTGAAGTGAATTTCGGATAACAATTAGTGAATTTTTTGTGAACTTGAGAGTGCTTCGTAATTTCGAGAATTTTCCAGACGGTAACGGTCAAAGAAAGTGTCGCGCGACGGTTATCTTCGTCTCCGCTTTGTGCCGATCTTCGTACCTCGCGCAGTGGACAATACATACAGCCTATCTTCGCGGCGTCCGTTTTGTGCGGTGATTCGTATTCGCGAACTGTTCGAGCACTTCTGTCTCACTTGCGCTTACGGGCCGACGTATATCGCACTCTCTCACTCACGTGGCTCACGTCTATACGAGCTGACAAGTTCTCCGAGTGTTAGTGCGAGATACAATCAACGGTCGCTTCCAGTGCGTGTGAGTGCGCGAGACTATACAAGGTGTATCTTCGCGAGTGTACGCGTTCTCGTATAGTTGTCGTTCGGACTCTTCTATTCTTTTCGGACTCTTTGTTTTTTTTGGTTGGTTTTCGTGCTAGTCAATAGACTCTTCACCACATTCACTTCTACATTTCGGTGCGGTAACATGACGAACAACGCTGTGAAAATGGAACGCCGGGTTGCCGGACTGGTCAGCACGGTGCAGTGCATCTCCGACCTTTTCATCAAGGCTTGACCGAAGGCTTGACGCCTCAGCAGTCAACAGTGCGATGCCACTTCTAGTCCGGTCACTTCTTCAACAGAGATCTTCCCATCGGACACTTCTGGCCACTTCGACACTTCTAATGGAGCGCTTCATTCAGTCAATAGTAAGGTCTCTTCAACCAGCGATACGGTAAGACCTTCAGTTTTATTGGCAACTAGCCAAGCCATGATCACTCCACTGTCTGGTGCTTCACATCGGATCAGACTTTTAGTCGATCCAGGCGCCGAACTATCGTTCATTTCTGAACGCATAGTTCAACTTCTACGACTGAGTCGAACGGCCGCATCCATTAATATCATCAGTATTGGCAGTCAACGAGCTGGGATGACGCGGGGAGGGACTACGGTCAAACTCACGTCCATACACGATGCATCGACAGTCATTCCGGTCACGGCGTATAGCTTACCCGTTCTAACTTCAACGCTGCCATCCTTCACTTCTTCTAAACAATGGCTACATCTTCAGGGTCTACTTCTGGCAGACCCTGACTTCCTCAAACCAGGACCCATTGACTTCATTATCGGAGCAGATTCCTACGGCCTTCTCGTGGAATCGGATATTGTAAAGGGTCTTGTCACCGAGCCAATAGCTCAGCGGACGAAGTTAGGATGGATCGTGCTTGGCCCGGTTGACACTTCCACTTCCAACCCGGTTCGTATACAGCATTCTTCAACAGAGGAGGAGGTTACTTCATTACTCGCGAAGTTTTGGGAACAAGAGGAAATTCTTCCGGATTCGGCCTCTACACCCGACCCGGATGAAGCCTCCTGTGAGCAATACTTCCGAGAGACGCACACGAGAGACGCTTCAGGACAATACATCGTGCGACTTCCCTTCAAGGCGGCATCTTCGTCACTTGGCGATTCGTGCCATGGCGCCAAGCGATGTCTACTTCAGCTTCAACGGCGGTTATCTTCGAACGAAATGTATCGTGAATTGTATTCCGGTTTCCTTCAAGAATATGAAGCGCTCTCTCACATGATTTGTGCGCCAACGGTAAAGTCTTCACAGCCACAGTATTTTCTTCCACATCATGAACGTCTTTCGTGCTCAGAGCACGTCGATCAAACTTCATGTTGTCTTCAATGGATCGTTTAAGACTTCAAATGGAATATCTATAAACGACCTTCATACCAGAGCTAAACTTCAGCAAGATACTTCAGACGTGCTACTATGGATTCGCCGGCATCGCTTCGTCTTCGCAACGGATATTGCAAAAATGTTCCGTCAGATTGCGGTGCACTCTGACGATTGGCCT